>JAWZYU010000020.1:21266155-21571155 GCA_038380435.1 Ryuthela nishihirai
ACTGTATTTCTTTTGGTGATAGAGATTAGTTCAAAAGCACAGACAATTTCACGCTATCTGTTTCAGCGTGTTCTGCTCAATTAACCTTCGAGGATCATTCACGGTAAATAGACAAAATATTCAAAAGGAACCTTGAAATCCTTTCCCCCAATAAATGCTACCAAACGTTTGAAAACATGAAAGTTGTAAGAACTTAGAGCATGAAATCTGTAAATTTGTGAAAATAACTGATAATAGAAAAAGATGTAAGCTAGCGAGCTGCAAAACAGTAGGCAATCGATGCCTGCTTCCTTCTACGGGAGTGACAGGGCGGAAAGAATTACTCTTCCCGTCCCACGCTCAGAGCTGTCCCAGACTTCTAGTTCACGAAGGTCACGTCTAAACCCAGGACAACAGTGCCGCCATTGTGACTAATCCGTATAAGGATTGCTCACATTGCCACAATTCGATGATCCTCGAATAACTAATTGATATTCATCACTTGCCGATATTAGCTACCGATCACCAGGACTCCAGTTGAAGTCACGTATAAGTGATGATTGTTTTATTTATTGTGTCTTCTTTCTGCTGATGTATGGCCTTCCTCATCTATCTTCGCTATGACATTTTATACCAAAAGGCTCCTTTCAGAACTCTGTGACAAGTAGCTGCTTGAGGGATAATAAATTCTAAAGTTTTTTATTCATATCTTACTCATTTCCACCTACGTAATGGACTCCCGCGTGACCCGCACTTTGTGGAACAAAATCATTAAGATATCTCAGCCAGCAGAAGGAAACAAATTATTAAAACATTCTCCAAAATAATGATATTAAAAATGGAATGACTCAGTTTCTGAAAAATTCTTAATAGATATTAGTCCACATATTAAGTATTAGTATTTAGTATTTAGTAGGTAACACCCATTATTTAAACATTCGACGTCAAAGATATATTTTATTATTTGCTTCCCTCAACTCTTCCGTAGACTTAATGTCTGCCAAACTGTGGCACTAAGGTACAGTCGCTCAAAAAAGTATCCGAACACTATGGTTGATTGCAGAATTCAGAAAAAATAACTGGCAATAGAACAAGAATTGACTTGAACAAGAACTTCGTATACATACACGAAGGTTGCCCGATGCCTTGGAAAGGCCTCGGTCCTTGCGAATGGATCCACTTTACCTAAACATTGGTCTTGGCAGCATTAAACGCAGAGGCGTAGGAACGTGTTGACATCGGGGCAGTAGCCAAGGGCGCCGGAAGCACAGGGCGGTGCTGGGGCGACATGAAACGTTTCACGATATCAGACGTTTATGTGCAAAATAAAATCTCATAATTAGCCGCCCGTAGTTGGTTGAATTTAAAACGTATTGTTTATATCGTCGTATCTCAAGACAGCATATTTTCGTTATTTCCTACAAAAATATTTTTACCTTTTATCGGCGAACACTTTCCCCCGGTCACTGCACCGCGCATGCCATAAAATTTACAAATCATGCCGTTACAAAATAAAATTCTGTTACATAGGTATCTTTTTGTTTGGACGGAAGTTCATAATTTGCACATTATATTAAATTATTATGTTTATAAATCCCGGGATTGTTTAAGATCAACATCAGGACAGGAGCGTACATCATCACTTTGTTTCCTATCAATCGAGCGAGAACTAACTCAAAAAATTAATTTTGATGAGATTATTAACGATTTTGCCAAGGAAAAAGTAAGAAAATTTAAATTTCTTTATAAAATAATTACTTGCATAATTAATTGCAATTTCGTTTGAAATTTATTCATGTAACTGTATTAAAATAATGACAATATAATATAAAAAAAACATATTTTTTTTATCAATAACTGAACAATGGCGGACAATTACAAATTTGCCAAGGGCGCCAAAAGCCTAGCTACGCCTCTGATTATACGCCCCATGGGCGATATAATAATCCAATTCTTCAAAGGAAATTGATCAATTCTTGTTCTATTTCAGAATAAGAAAGAAACTGATCAACTTTTGTTCTCAGTCTCAGTTTTAAAATGCTCGAAAACTGCGTCCGATTAGACGCTAAACCGTGGCCCCGTGTGCGGGAAAGCCATACCCAGTGCATGTTAAAGAACACGCTGGATGGCCTTGACAGGAGTCTACCAGCTGTCTCACAAAAGCTGTTCCAGTGGTTTCCTCCTCCAACTTTCTCTGGACCCTCAGGGTTATTGTGACCTATCCATTTAGCCAGTTGTGTGCAAAAAAGTGCCGCTCAGAGGTAAAACAACCCAACCCTGGTCACTTTATGCAGATGGATTCTATGTTCCCACTTTAAAATAGCCTTAGTTGCTTTTCTGTATGTCCATTTTTAAGGTGTAGGAGTCTCTGAGACTGCATAATGTGTAGAATAATATTACCTCAAATATCTAGGTCTTAAAAACGACTTTGGAATAGAGAATAATAGAAATCAAGACAAAATAGTTTTTATGCTGAGGGTTTATCTTCTTTGCAATTACTTTAAGAACATCGTTCTTTTCTGAACAATAATTTTGTTTACTTATCATATGCCAAATTTAATCTCATCTATTGAGAATAATACGATTACGATAATTCTACTATTGATTTACAGTCGTGTGGGAGTCCTATAAAATAATTTTGTTGATTTCGACTTCTAAGGCTGCACTGAGCTGATAAACCTCCATCTAATTTGAACCAGATAAAAAGGAAAACTTAATGATAAACATTGTACTTTACTCTCGAAATATCTTCCTGTTGATATGACTTTCAAGAAAAATAATTGAATATTATTGAATATAGTTTTATGTTAATTTCTTTGATTTTTCAATAATCAATCAAGGTGCCATTGCTTTTTCATTTTCGTTGATAGGAATCGGAGTAATATACTTCATAATTACTCCGTTTAAATTTGGTTAAATTTGGTAATTTGACATCTGTTAGGAGACAGATGGTAGGTTCCCGGCAAAGTGTTCTTTAGTGTGAAGAAGACCATTGTATTCTTTGGCGTGAAGAAGATATGGCTCACCTGTACACAGTGTGATGGCTTTATGTCCCATCCGTCGGAAGGTGGACTTCCAAAACCAGTTGGTGCTCTCTTTCTGACCAAGGCAAGGTTGTGGGTTAGCAGAGATAAATCTCAACGCTGGCATAGCTGGGACTGAAATCTGGGAAATACAGATGAGAGTCTGATGCATCGCCTACTAAGACACCCCTATCCCTAAACTGTGTGTCTGTGCACAGGAGAGCAATATGTATTAAGGTGGGGGGAGTCTGTATGTACATTAAAGAGCAAGCTGCATGGTCTTGATGAAAGGCTTTCATTTGTATCGTTACAGCTATGCAGTGGATCACTTTTCCCTGCTCAGCAATGAAAGGATGGATCTTTTTGATCTGGTCTTTTAATCCATTTGTGCTATTAGATACATACTCCTCTCTCCTATTCCATTTAAAAGGAAAACCTAAATATTCCCGTTTCTGAACTGCTTCTTGGCTGAATATATTGTGATGAATTTTGATAATTTTTATTAAAAATGTAAGAGAATACTTTCCAAGCTTTAGCAATACACTAAACAATTTGTTGTCGCCCATTTCAGTATTGTTCCAACAATGAACACAAGCCCCTCAGAAGTATTTATTGCTCAGACCGAATGTTCATTACATATACAATCTGATGCACAGAAAGTAGGAAACCGCAATTTTTTTTAACAAAATCATAACCATAATATCTAGCTGATCCCAAATCATAACCATAATATCTAGCTGATCCCAATGAGCAAAAACTAATAAATGGATCAGACATTCGGAATGGAATAACAGAAAGAAAAAATGTTCTAAAGATTGCCACCAGATGGAATATGGCGCACAGAAGAGGTCTGTTTGGGTTGGGTTGTTTTTTACCTCTTAGCTACACTTTTGTAGACACAGCGAGCTAAATGCCCAAGTCACAAAGACCTCAAAGGCACGATAAAGTCGGAGAATGGAATGCACTGAACAGCTATTAGTAAGCCACTCGTCAAGGTCATCCAGCGTGTTTTTAAAGTTGCACAAGGTATGTCTATACACGAGTTTGTCCGTAGTGATTGGAGTGATGAATGAGCGAGTTGAACGGTACACCTACACTAAATGCGGTTCCTCACTGTTCACAGCAGAGTCTACCCGGGGCAAGAGGAAGCAAATGCAGAAGAGATTTGAGGTCGTTTACTCTATCTGCAATGAATGATAAAGCAATTGGATGAACATTTATTGCTTAGATCATTATACCGTGAATGCACAATACCGTGAATGATGCTGGAAGGCTAACGGAGCAGAACATGCTGAAATAGACAACGGGTTGGGTTGTTTTACCTCTGAGCGGTACTTTTTTGCACACAATGGGCTAAATGGCTAGGTCACATGGATCCCGAAGCCTCAGAGAAAGTTTGAGGAGGGGACCCACTGGAACAGCTGTTGGGAGACAGATGGTAGTCTCCCGTCAAGGCCATCCAGCGTGTTCTTTAACGTGCACAGGGTATGGCTCTCCAACACACGGGGCCACGGCTTAACGTCCCATTCGACGGATGTCGGCCTTTTCAAGCCCATCGGTGTCCCCTACTGACCGTGGGCAGGGCGGGGTATTTTGCGGAGATAAATCTCAATGCTGACTCAGCTGGGACTCGAACCTGGGAACTACAGATTACGAGCCTGGCGCGCTACCGACTGAGCCACCCCCACCTCAAAAGAAATGTCAAATCAGCAAAGCCTAGTAGATCTGACAATGTTAAAAGCACTAGGTTGAGGATTGACGTTAACAGATAACGTTAAATAACCCATAGGTGCAAAAAATTCGAAGATCCCGAAATCTTCAGAAATGTGTGTGACTCTGGGGTGAGTGGGTTCTCGATCTACAAAATATTTGAAACATAATAATGGGGGGAAATGTATGTATCATGTAAAATAAATTCAGTTACAGAAATGAGTTAAGAAAAAAATTAAAATCTATAAAATTGCACATATTCAAAAGTATATATAAAACAAAACTGGATTGTAAACGAAAACAATACTCTGTTAATTTCAGTGTATTTAACAAAAATCACATCATATTAGGTATTTTTCAAAGTAAAAACACGAGATGCTTACGTAAATTGTAGATTATATTAATAATTATTTCACTCAATAAAATGCTCGAAAGAAATTGCGTGTGGATGAATTTGAGCCCGTATCAGTGACGCGGCCCTAGACGAGTGTCTATATTGTAATCCGCCACTGTTCTTCTTGACACCGGAGAAATTTACAATGCTACTAAATTTAGCGTGGTTATATGAGAACAGTTGGTTCATAAATATTCTACGAAAGCTGCATCTAGCACGAAGTTCATATACGTTTCTTGCAATAAGATTGTCTTGACAGCAATTAATATCTGGGCCATCTACAGAGTAGTTACTGGAAACGGGATCTCTCAACAGGAGTTCATTTTTGAAATGGCCAAAGAACAAAGGGCAAATTACAGGAAGAAAAATATCCGACCTTATACAACCCACGAAAGTTATTTGTGGCCAGGGCCGGATCATGCCCCCCTCCCCTTTCAGAATGCCAATAAGGGTAAAAGATACAAAAAAAAAAACATGAAACTCATGAGTATTTCATGCATTTTTCAAGAAAATTTTCAAATATGTACAGTCGCTCAAAAAAGTATCCGAACAATACGGTTGATTACAGAATTCAGAAAAAATATCTGGCAACGACTTTTTTAGAAATTAGTGATCTGGCAACCTTCGTGTCACGTGACTCGAAGGTTGTCAGATCACTAATTTCTAAAATATCGTTGCCAGATATCTTTTCTGAATTCTGTAATCAACCATAGTGTTCGGATACTTTTTTGAGCGACTGTACTTGTAAATGGAGGGCGAAACACACTACAGTGAAAATCCAGTCTCTTGCACTTTCCCCCTTTTTTTAATAGTTTTTCGGCTCGAATGTGTTTCTTGCCCACCCCCCTCGATTTTTTTTAGATCCTGACCTGTACATGACAAACCTTTGCACTGATTATTTGCCAAAAGTTTCAAGTTGACGATTTTTACGAAGCATTGCAATCCGTGATATGCAATATTGTTTCACTGTAACTTGCCTGTTATGTATAAATATATATGTATATTGCCTGTTATGTACGATTTTTGTAAAATAACAATATAAACTAAAAGTGTAACACTTGTATCCCTATAAATGACTAAACACACAGAAAAAGTTCGCAATCGATATCCACCACTGAGATGTTTCTTAAACTGTTATTAATGACACAGTTTAAAATGACACTATAACAATAAAATGACTAGGTATGCTGGAGGGTTCGGCCAACACCTCTTCTAACGGAAAGTCGCATAACAAAGTTATTACGTCATCATAAGTAGTCCTAACATCTAACCATCTCAACCTTTTTTGCTTCACGTACCCCCTGGAAATGTGTAGGTAACTGGCGTACCCCTTGTACAGATAGATAAAACTATAGTTATAGAATAACAATTGGAATAAAATAAAGCATATATATAACATATATCTAGCGACTTTTGAGTTCTCACGGCGTACCCCAAAACATTTTACCTCGTACCCTACGTTGAGAACCCCTAATCTAGACATTTTTTATATATTTATCTCTACTATTGTTACTGGTATAGTTTAATATTAACATTATGCTGATCATTATTTATAATATGCATTATTTGGAAAATAAATTATTCGTACATATTAACATTATTATAATAGTAATAAATATGAAAAGTTTTCCTGCTAGAAAAGATATATTTACGAATAAATATTAGTATAAAGATTAGTATTAAAGTCTACCAGTAATATTAAAGAAAACAAAGCTCTATGAGATACCTAGCTTCATTTTATACTATGCTGTCGTTATAACTTAGTTGTAAGACCTTTTAGTGTTAAATACTCAAAGAATATTGTCGAAAACCGAAATTGAAATAGGTTGATTGAATCGATCATCTCCATTTTTTCCATTTCACGTTTTCCATTAATAAAGCTTATATTAAATATTTAAAAGCATTTATTTTGTATAGGTTATAAGCTTCGATGTTAGATTCCCATTGACAGACATAACATGGAAATTCTCTAATATTTTGGTTAGGGAGTGTATTATCATAAGATCGTGAGTACGTATCACACTCGGATCAATACAGTGTTCCCTTTATAATGTAGATTATCATTTCGCTGCTTCGGAAAATATTTAAAGCACACTACGTTACTGATTGACATTTTACGAAATGTTTCTTCAGTGAAGTGACGGTCAGACAACTTTATCACGTAGATAAATATTTTTCCTCGTTAAGTAGAAAGTGGATAATTCACACTTAATGGACTTAGCCTGCTAAAACAACTCAAGCAAGAAATAAAGCGTGACTCTGAGCTCAGTCAAAAAGACGTTAAAACCTTGGGCGTCGTTCACGGAGCTTGAAGTTTGCAGTTTTATCGCGTGCGTGCATCTCTATGTGAAAAGTAGTTTATCCTTTCCTTTACTAGAAGTATCGTGCAAGGATATCATTAGTGAAAATATGTCCAAACTCCAACAAGTGCGCACGTTTCCACGCAACAGCTTCACCTGTGCAAACACACACACAAGGGCACTAAATTTACTCTGACGTTGACAACTAATTGTTCAGTTCCCGTATTTGGCTTACTAGTTAGTTGAAAATGTCCAAATGGCAATATGGAGTTAAGCCGGGAAAAAATACGCTACAACTTCAAGCATTAATAATTAGAAAGAGAAATTTTTGGCATGTGAGATCATTTATTGTGATGTATCGGCAGATCATTAGTGAATATTGGCGTCGATTTATCAAAACCCTACAAAAATCATTGGAATAACGAAACGCCAGAAACACAACTTGGTATGCAAAGAGAATGGATCGTCAAATGTATAGAGATTCCAAAAATTCTTTGATCCTGTATAATATTATTCGTACAGTGAAACTTTCTAAATACTGCTTATTTAAGAGAAACTATTTAACATTCAAAGCAAGAAGTTTCAGAAATTCCTTGCCTTTGAAAACCTTATTTGGATAGTGAAACGTGTCATTCATTTATTTCTTCTTGGTATACAAGAGTAATGTAACACTCAAACGCTTGCAATTCAAGGAATTGCTCGATTTTGAAAACCTTATTTGAATAACGAAACTTCATATGAACTTCTTGGTTATGCAAAAGAAGTGCACCACTAACTCCTAACTGCTCCTGGGGCGGGGGTGGCTCATTCGGCAGCGCGCCCGGCTCGTAATCTGCAGTTCCCAGGTTCGAGTCCCAGCTGGGTCAGCGTTGAGGTTTATCTCCGGAAAACTCCCCGCCCTGCCCACGGTCAGTAGGGGACACCGATGGGCTTGGAAAGGCCGCCGGCCGTCGGATAGGACGTTAAGCCGTGGTCCCGTGTACGGGAGAGCCATACCCTCTGCACGTTAAAGAACACGCTGGATGGCCTTGACGGGAGACTACCATCTGTCTCCCAACAGCTGTTCCAATGGGTTCCCTCCCCCAACCTTCTCTGAGCCTTCGGGGTCCACGTGACCTGGCCATTTAGCCCATTGTGTGCAAAAAAAGTGCCGCTCAGAGGTAAAACAACCCAACCTAACTGCTTCAGAATTTATTTCTTTTTAAAATATTATTTGAATAATGGAACTTATTCCTGCTGGTTTATACAATAGAAATGTAGCAACATTCAAAAGCATAATTCGAGAAATTGCTCGCTTTTGAAAACCTTATTTAAATAGGGAACTTCATATTCAGTTCTTAGTTATGCAAGAGTAATGTAACATTCAAAGTCTCATCAATTCAAGGAATTCCTCGATTCTAAAAACCTTATTTGAATAGTTAAATTTCATATGCACTTCTTGATTATGAAGAGTAATGAAACACTCAAACTCAAAACAGTTCGAGAAATTCTCTGTTGTAGAAAATCTTATTCGAATAGTGGAACTCCTTACTCTTCTTCATTATGCTAAAGAAATGTGAAACTCAACTCATAATAATTCGAGATATTCCTTGTTTTTTGAAAACCTTGTTTGAATAGTTTTGAAACCTTGTTGACTTGCCACCTCAAAAGCAAGCTGGATGGCCTCAAAACAAGTCTTCATTACTTAAACAATTACTAGTGATTAACTACTTAGTAACTCAGTGATGAGCTGTGGATTTATTTGTCTACAAATGCTAGGGGTCATCAATAGAACCCTTACAGTGAGAATTTTTTCAAATTGTTAAAAATATACCATAACTGGAAATTACCTAGCTGCAATTTAACAATTCACGGAATCAATTTAGACTTTGTGACTCTTTACAAAATTCTACAGTTTAATAAAATAAATTTCACCTTTTAAGTCACACAGCATATTAAACTTTATTCAACTATTACTACTTCCTAAATTACCTTTTTGTTGCGACCAACTCTCACAAGCGTCTGGAGGGACGAAATATTCCATTGTACTACACATGCAGACATGGATATTTTCAATTTATGCAGTATACAGGAAAAGGGTAACCACATATCTATTAATATACAATGGACAATATATGAAATAAACAAATAAATACCCCCTCAAGCAGCTGCTTGCCACAGAGGTCTGACAGGAGCCTGTCAGTTTATATGCAATAGTAGAAGATCTGAGAGGATGGCAGGACCTCAGCAGAAAAACGACACATACATCCATACCTTATCCGGGGCTCGAACCCAGGTCCACTTAGATAATTAGCCAAGCGCGCTAACCACTCGGCTACGGGACGGCTCGGACAATATATACACTCTGGATAATACAACAATTTCACATTCAATCCTTTTCAATTTTCAGTTGGTTGTCTTATTCTGAGTAGTACATTTTTGCAAGTACCACTCAGTCCACTCAGTCTAAATGGCCAGGTCACAAAAATAAAAGGGTTCAGAGAAAGATGTAGAAGGCAATCCACTCGACGGAGGCTCGGACACAGATGAATGTTTCCTGTCAAGACCATACAAGGCTAGTTGAACGATCCTGTTCTAGAGCATCATTGTGTCTTTCCTCATAAGAACAAGTTCACAAAATTAATTATTTTACTTAAATTCTGTTTACTCTATAAACAAATTGGGCATGGATTTTTGTGTTTTTTTCTGCTGAAGTCCAGCCATTCTCACAGACCTTCAACTATGACGTATAAACTGGCAGGCTCCTGTCAGACCTCTGTGGCAAGCAGCTGCTTGAGGTTTTTTTATGCTAGATACTGTTTATTCTAGGTAGGTATATGTTGTTTCGTGTCAGCATTGAGTTTCCTCTGAATCCTTCTCCCGTTCAGAAAGAGTATTCCATTGGACTGGTAAAGAGTGCCCTTCAATCATTTTGTGTGCATACTAAGTCATTATCAAAACGTATTTCGGCAAAAGAGAGCCAAACCCTATCCACCTCAAAAGCAAGCTGGATGGTCTCAAAAGAATTCAAACGCGGAACTTTATATTTAATTATTATAAAAGCGGAACTTTATACTTAATTTTTGGTTATGCAGAGTAATGTGCAGAATCTAGAAATGCGTATGAAGCTTCACTATTCAAATAAGATTTTAAAAATGTATGTATCGGCAGATCATTACTGATGATCACAAAATACGGTCATTGTATGAGCTTCGCTCTTTAAATACTGCACGAATATTGTTTAAAATCGATTATTAAATAGCTTTGATTGTGATATTTATCTTCAGTCACATTTTTTGCTCATTTAATTCAGACTTTAGAAGATATAGAGCTTCGAGGTTCAACTGACATAACATGCAAATTCTCTAACGTTTTGGTATGGCAGAGTATTTCAAAAGTTAAAACCAAATCGAAAATTTAATATCGATAGTAAAACGTACACATTACTCAGTCGTCTGTTAAATCGTATTAAAATATTTACATGCCTTTAGTGTAAGCGAAGTTTAAAATTAAGTCAACAACGACACTAGGTTGCTTACCCTCTTTATTTTGCATTTAATTAGTTTTTCATTCCAGTTCCACCTCATTTGTTACCTTTGTCCCACAAAGCTTTAAACCGGATAATTGATATTCCCTTTCGTTTACCTGTTTACTTTAAGCTTAAAAGAGATTTATTTCACTTCTCCCGTTTCCCTCTTTGTTTAGGAGAAGTGACTCTCGCGAGACGTCACTTCATCATTCTTAGTTATACCGCAGCAGAATTTATCTCTTTTTAATGGCCACAATTCATCCTCCACGTTAGATCGTTTCAAAGCAGCTAAACACCTTAAATCTCGAAACGTTAGAGCCAACAATTTACACCAATCCCCTGAGAAGGATGTTAACTGAAAGTTAGTTGTGGGAAGAGGCAATTCAGTTTATTGTCTCGCGTCACTCTTTGTGATGCAGTATTTCTCCTCCAAGGACCCGATGTGTGAAGAGCATAATTTATAAATTCCTCTAAACTTCTGTTCACGAGAATAACTCAGTTCTAAACATACGCACAGTACGGAGAGCAATCTCCGGTTTAAAAAGTTTCACACTAGCGGAAATTGAAAAAAAAAAACACCCAGAAGGAATTCCTTTACGAAAATCATATTATAATATTTTTAATGGTTAAGGGCAGCAGAAACAGTGATCCAAGGTTGAAAGTCATTGGATGAAATAATAACGTCACTGAAGATGACAACATGCAAATGTACGCAGCGCGTATTTAAGGACTAGGGCGTGAAGAAAGAAGTCATTCGTCTTGTGTCGTGTTGTTCAGTGCTCTGTGAAGAAGCTACCATGCCTGGATGATGCAGACGCGCAACATTTGTTCATTTAGTGGAGTTTGAACGAGGTCGTAAAGTGGGTTTTTGGGAAACAGGTTGGTATTTTACTCAAATTACAGACCGCGTTGGACGTAATGTATCGAAAGTGGTACGATCGGGGCGTGGATAATCAGAAGAGCATTCGCACACCCGCAGATGTGGTTCCGGGCAACACAAAATTACGGACGCACGAGAGGATCGGCGTATCAGGAGGGCAGCGGTGGCAGAGCGGACGACTATGGTGTCACAAATTCGATCCTCTGTCGTACCAAGGGTGTCCACAAGAACTATAAACAATCGTCTTTTGGAAACAGGACTACTGGCACACGTGCCGCTGGCACGGTTACCACTGTCACCTCGTCACTATCGAGCACGTTTGCAGTGGTGTCAAGAACGAGTTCATTGGAGGGAAGAATGGCAATCTGTGGTCTTCAGTGATGTAAGCTGATTCTGCTGACGAGCGTCTGATGGTCGTTTACGCTTCCGAAGGCGACAAGGTGAGCGGCTCTTCCATCGTGCATCCACTAGCAACACACAGGACCCACGTCAAGCAGCATGGTGTGGGGAGCGATTAGCTATCATTCTCGTGCATGTCTGGTGCTTGTACAGGGTATACTTGTACTGGGTACACTGAATATCGATATGTACGTCAGCGACATCGTACAGCCGATAGTCCTGCCATATTTGAGTGTAATCCCAAATGCGATATTCCAGCAGGATAACGCCCTCCCACACTCCACCCTGGCAACTCAACATGCTCTTCAGGCAGTGCTCCAACTCCCTTGGCCAGCACGCTCTCCTGACTTGTCTCCAATCGAGCATGTCTAGGATTGTATCAAAGACTCTTCAGCGGACCGCGGCAGGCAACGACCATTGCTGAATTACGCGTCCAAGTTGAAAGTAAATTTGCCAATTTGTACGACTGATTGCATGCCAGATTGGAAGCTTGTATTGCTGCTAGAGGAGGCCTTCTGTAAAATGTAATACTCATTAAAAGGTCAAATAAACATTGAATCACTTCACACGCGTGAGCATGTCCTTTCTCAACAAGTTGTTTCTGCTAAATTAATATTCATAGATTACGCTTCAATCGTTGATGGTGTTTTTTTTTCAATTTCGCCAGTGTAGAATGCGATCCGGAATCTATTCCATAAACATCATATAGGAATAGATTCAGGATCATATTCTAGGATGAGAAGTGTACAAGGAGATCAGGCATTCTTCCCGAGAATTTTGATAAATGGAACGGAATGAAATAAAATTATAAAAATACGAAGGTAATTCCAAAAGTAAGGTTCTGAATTTCATTTCTAGGTCAGATAATTATATAAAAGAGAAATGTCCCCACATGCATGTATTATTTTCCAACGTAATCAGTAGACATGTTGGGACAATTATGGTAATAGTCGATAAACTTATCGGAGTCCTGAAAAATATAAAATGAGTCTTGCGCGTGAAGCCACATTTTTATTTCTTTTTGACGGTCTCATGCGATGGAATCGGATCGTTCTCGGAGATGCTTCCTCTGATTGTTTTACTCCTGACCTATTTTTCTTTTTTTCATATATTGGGCTAAATGACCTGCCACAAGGATCCCAAGGCCAGAAAAGGTTGGGGAAGGGAATCTACAGAAAAAAAGCTTTTAGGAGACGGGTGAAAGCCTCTTGTCAAGGCCATCCAGCATTTTCTATAACTTGCAGAGGGCATTGCTCTTCTGCACATAGAGCCGGATTTACTCCCTTCGTGGACCAGCTAAACGAAGTGCTAAAACAAATATGTACAGCAGAGCCCTCATATGCAGTAGTATATTCATATATTCCTTTTTGATTTCACATCTACGATGAAAAGAAAATAATGTAATCTAAATGAACACTGGAATTTTAACTAAAAAATTTTGAAAAATGCCTATCTTCCTAGAGGACTATAAATAGAAGAAAATAAACCTAAAGCATATCGATGGTGCGATCAATTACTGAATTGCGCATTCACTTCAATGAAATTTAGAAGCCGGCAATCTTATTGTGTAGGTAAATAGGCGCCCTATCTTCCTTTAAAGTGAATACGAATTCAGTGGCTAATTACATCATCGAAATGTTTTAGGGTTATTTTATACTTTTTAGGCCGCATACAGGATATGGGTATTTTTTGAATATTTTAATTTATTTATGTTTTTTCTTAGTCACCAATAACACTTTCCTTCAAAAACTTTCATTTGATATATGACTCAAAAACATCGACCACATTTTCCCTCCATTTTGGAGTCGTGTTTTCATTTAGTCCATGATGTTGTAGACGTCACAAGTTTTAAGTTTTAATTTAAAAAATGACTCTCTAAAGTCTGAGTCAGCGGAAATCCGCGTCAAATGCCCTTTACAAGTCGACGGAGGTGACGTTCTCTGGGGTCGATGGCCTTTGGAGATCCATAGTTATGACGTCTGGAAGTACTCTGTGTGCCAGCGGTCCATTCTTGGTACACCCTTACTACAGCACCGCGCTATTAGCCCACGAAGTCTGCTGTTTCTGAGATGCTTTCAACCTTGGCGCGGTAGCCGATGATCATTACTTTTTGAACGTCGGTTAAATCAATACCTCCGCCCATTGTGCTCAGGTTACGCACTATGGTTCATCTGTCCTGGTCTGCCGCTTATATTTCTGTGTGGTCGACCTTGTCATGTGCACTCTGTGACGCGCCTGGGCGTGTACACTGTGATTCCGTGGGTGGTCATATTATTCTGATACGACTGTGTATAGGGAAACAATCGTTTATCGTTATTATTGGGGAAAAGAAAGGACAGAGGTAAGTTTTTATAGCCTGTGATATTCGTCGCGTCAGAAACTTTCATTTGAAACATAGGATGTTACTTTCCACACTCATGTTCAGGAGATATAGGGGGACAATCATTTTCATATTTTCCCTTTTCAGGGGAGGAGAAAACATGGGGATCGTGTTTTTATAGCTTACGACACTGCCCACGTGACAAGCTTCTATTTCTCTCATAACTTGTTACTTTCCGCATTTGCGTTCAGGAGATATAGGATGAACCATCCTTTTTATAATTCCTCCTTTTTAGGGGGTGAGAAAACAAGGGAGGTAAATTTTTTATAGTCTCTGATCCTCTCCTCGTGACATGCTTTCATTTGACATATAGCTGGTTATTTTCGGCATTTGCGTTCTGGAGCTATAGCAGAAGAATGTTTTCCATATTTACTTTTTTTTAGAGAAGAAGGAAGCGTGGGGGTCATTGTTTCTAGTTTATACCACTCCCCACGTCACACGCTTTCATTTGACGCATAGCTTGTTACTTTCCGCACTTACGTTCAGGAGATGTAGGGGACAGTCGTTTACAAACCCTCTCCCTTTTTTTAGGGGGGGGTCAATGACGGGTCAATGGGGGTCATGACGGGTCAATTTTTAATAGCCTATGACACTCCCCCCCCCCAGACACAATCTTTCATTTGACTTTGACGGATAGCTTGTTACTTTCCGCACTTACGTTCAGGAGATGTAGGGGACAATCGTTTACAAACCCTCTCCCTTTTTTTAGGGGGGGGTCAATGACGGGTCAATGGGGGTCATGACGGGTCAATTTTTAATAGCCTATGACACTCCCCCCCCCAGACACAATCTTTCATTTGACTTTGACGGATAGCTTGTTACTTTCCGCACTTACGTTCAGGAGATGTAGGGGACAATCGTTTACAAACCCTCTCCCTTTTTTTAGGGGGGGGTCAATGACGGGTCAATGGGGGTCATGACGGGTCAATTTTTAATAGCCTATGACACTCCCCCCCCAGACACAATCTTTCATTTGACTTTGACGGATAGCTTGTTACTTTCCGCACTTACATTTGGGATATGTATGTAGGACAACAATTGTTTTAATATTTCCCCTTTTCTTGGGGGGAAGAAAGGATGTTATCACTTTTTTTAATAGCTTGTGACACTCATCGCGTCAGAAGCTTCCACCTGGCGTGTAGCTTGTTGCTTTCGGCATTCACGTTCTGGAGATATAGCGGAAGAATTGTTTTCATATTTCCCCTTTTTTAGGAGGGACGAAAGCATGAGCGATCAATGTTTTACACCCTTTGGCACTTCCCACTTTACAAACTTTCGTTTGATACATAAGTCATTACGTTTCTCCATCGCGTTCGAAAGATATGGTGGAACAACTGTTTTAACAAATCCCCAAACCGACAGACTGAGAAACCAACAAATGTGAAGCGAAAAGCAATAGATAGACAATGAATAATAATAAATTTTTAACAAGCACAAATTTTTTCAATAAATTAATATTATAATTATTATATAACTTGTAATATTCAATAGGCAGTAAAATTCATTAAAAATGAAATTTGTCACTAAAAATTTAAATAATTTTTTGTCTTGCTTTTCCTTTTGCTTTGCGAATGAACAAATAACATCTTATTATCGAAAGAATTTGGACATTTCCATGTTGTGTGAATCGATAACTGTATTCAAAGCTCCCTAATAATAAATAAGCGTTTGGCAGAAACTATTAGGAAAAATAGAAAATTTGCAAAACTATCCCAAATCTAGATTTTGAACAATATTTTTTTGCTATGTAAATAATTCTGCAAACTGCAACAATTAGCATCAGTGTTACTATTCTTAAGAATATACCTTAAACTTTCAACAAATTGTTTACTGAAATAAATGCAATTTTAGAAGTTTGAGTACTGTTATGCACTTTGCATCAATTTTGAAACAGTGTTTAAGACAAGCATAACAGTATCATCTGCTGTCAAATATGTCAGTTTCAATAACTCTTTAAATATTAAACGAATATTTTCTAAAACTGAAATCTGGATGTACAATTATTAGTACATTCAGACTACTATTTCTGTGACGTACAATTTAGTTTCTTAAACATTTTTCTGTGAAAAAGCTTCTTTTGAAAGTTAGAAAATTTTGACAAGGTTTTCCGCTCACATAACAAGAAAATATCCCAATAACTTCGGTAATATTGTGTATCCATATTCTTTTAAAAGTTCGTTTCCGATTGCCACGAGGGAGAGTGCTTTGAAAAGGTAGTAATCTGTTTCCATAGATACACTTGTAACTGTTCAAAATTAAAAACAACAACAACTTAATTTTGTTGTTTCTTAAATGTAGAAATTGTAGCATTTAACAGAATGGTTTTCCTATTATGTTGGCCTCCCTAAACTAGTGCCTAAGGTACCTAACGGGAAATACGGGCTGGCGTTACGTCCGATCCGATTCTACTGGTGTTCCCTTTCTAATCGAGGGAGGTTGGGTGTTGAACGAAAATAAATCTCAACAGTGCCACAATTAGGGACTCGAACCTAGGAAATGCAGATTACGAGACTGATACGCTAACTAATTGAGCCAAAGGATTAATATGCTAACTGACTCCCCAAAGGATTTACACTGACTTTTATGATATGCTCCCTTTTGTCACAAGGGATTGGGAAAACGCATTTTTTTCACTTTAAACACAAGAAGTATTTCTGATTTAACTTTTAATGTTGCATAAGTACTAATAAAATATTACTCTTTGCATTTTTCCTAATCACCATTTGTTCCAATTATCACTGTTAAAGGACGTAAGAAGGAAAACAAAAAAAAAATATATTTTCTGTTTCAAAAAAGAGCTTTCCATATTCGCTAGAGCCGATGTGTGTCCCAGTTTTAAATTCCTCTGGCGGTTTTTTAAATACAGGATGATTCACTCCCTATACACCTGGAGTTTCTCTAATATAATTGTTTTTGCAAGATACGATTAATATGAAACGTGGTCGCAACTTACCCCAATTCACGATACATTTTCCTTAATTTGCAACATACGTTTTAAGTGGCCTCCTTCAAGTCTAGTCATAATTATTCCCGTTTCCTCATATTAGCACTACTAATGACATAACGCAAACATTGGTTAGGAGACAAAAATCATCTACGAGAACCTGCTGCAACAAATATTCCCTAATATGGATCATTGGATACAATTATGCCCAGACGTGAGGAAGATCATTGCCAACAAAATGGCGTTATTGTGAATAGTTCTATATGTAGAAGTTGCTGCCACGTTTATTGGGAATGGATCTATACATAATGGTTACATTAGCAAATCTCCACGATAACCAGAGAGCAACTCACCATTTAAATATAGTCTGAATTGAAGCTGTCAGCTAGATCTGAGTCTGCAAAACAAATTAAATGAGTTGAATGAAGATATACACTATGTTGAAAAAAGTGTCCGGACAATTCCATGTTATGTGAATGGAAAGCCACTTTCAAAGCTCCCTAACATTGAAAATATAACCTTTTACGCAAAAACTGTTATTGTCGATAAATTGTAGATGTCACTCAAATCTCTCTAAATATATTTCCATTAATATTCGTTTAATATTTAAAGAATGAATGGAAACTGAAGCATTTATCTTCAACTTTTAACACTTATCTATAAAATACTCAATAGATAAAGCACAACTCATGTAGCAATTTGTTCACTAACATAAATTAAATATTTAAAGTTTGTATGACGATTTCTTTTAAGATTTCATCAACTTGGAGGCAATGTGAAAGTGTCGTCTGCAGTTAAATGGTCCCGCTTCAATGAGTCTTTAAATATTGATCGAAGATTGTTGAAAATTGACACTGTCACCTGCCTCCAAGTTGATGAAATCTTAAAAGATCGTCATACAAACTTCAAATATTTAATTTATGTTAGTGAACAAATTATTACAAGAGTTCTGTTTTATCTATTGAAGCATTTTTTCATAAATGTCAAAAGTTGAAGATAAATGTTTCAGCTTCCATTCATTTTTTTTAAATATTAAAAGATTATTACGGGAAATATATTTAGAGATATTTGAGTGACATCTACAATTTATTGTCAATAACAATTTTTGCGGAAAAGGTTTATTTTCAATGTTAGGGAGCTTTGAAAGTAGCGTTCCATTCACATAACGTGGAAGTGTCCGGACACTTTTTTCAACATACTGTATAACTCGCAAATTTATCCGGCATTGCTCGGGTCTAAAACTGTCAAATGTATACACTAGATGGCATTCCCCATGTCGCAAGATTTCTCTGGCATAAAACTCGTTATGATCAGTCGCTCCCCCGCTCCTTATTACCTCAGCAAAAAATTCTCCACCACTTTTGGGGGAGTTCTGAAACTCTCTAAAGTATATAGTAGATGGCACGTGGACGAGTGGTTAGCGCGCTTGGCTACTAATGTAAGGGACCTGGGTTCGAGCCCCGGGTAAGGCATGGATGTTCGTAATGTTTTTCTGCTCAAGTCATGCGATCCTCACAGACTTTCTACTATGGCATATAAACTGACAGGCTCCTGTCAGACCTCTGTGGCAAGCAGCTGCTGAGTAACTTTTTAGCCGTCCCGTGGCCGAGTGGTTAGCGCACTTGGCTGCTGATCTAAGGGACCTGGGTTCGAGCCCCGGACAAGGCATGGACGTTTATGTCGTTTTTCTGCTGAGGTCCTGCCATCCTCACAGACTTTCTACAATGGCATATAAACTTACTGGTTTCTGTCAGACCTCTGTGGCAAGCAGCTGCTTGAGGGAATTTTTTTTATTTTTTGTTTATTTTTACTCTTCACGTAGCAAGCTATCATTTATCTAAAAATAATTACGATCGTTTGCAATCCCTCTCTATCCCTCCACCTCGATAAAAATATTATACCTCTCTTTCAGGAGATGTTTGAACCTCTCTAAAGTATGCAATATATAGCAATCCCCACTTCGCAAGCTTTAATTTGCATCAAACTCATTGCAATCGAGGTACCCCCACCCTCGATGTAATTTTTCTCCTCCATCTTCTAGTGGAGGTATGAAACTCTTTAAAGTTGTAGTAGACGGCATTCCACACCTAATTTTGAATAACTGCTAATGCTAAGAATATGAAAGATACCGGTCTTCAAAGGCTAATTCTATGTGGATTTCAAGAAATTTAAAGCTACCCACTCCAGTTTCGTTTGACTCAGTGAGTTAAGCATTTAGCCTACTCTCTTCCCCTAGTTAAATGGAAAGTTCATGCAAATTTTGGTTCTTCTAGTTCTTCTGGGGTCCTAGTTCATAAGCAAATAGACAGACAAACAAACAAACAAAATTTGCTATTTGCATATATTATATTTTCTATGCAAAATCACCGACATGATCATATAAATTTAAAATTCTTATATATGGAATTTTTTTAATAGAGGGAGGAGTTGGGTTGTTTTATCTCTGAGAGGCATTTTTTGCACACAACAGGAGAAATGGCCAGGTCATCAGGACCCTGAAGTCTCAGAGCATATTGGGAAATGGAACCCACTGGACGGCTTTTGAGAGATAGATGGTAGCCTCCCATCAATGCCATATAGCGGGTTGGGTTGTTTTACCTCTGAGCAACACTTTTTTGCACACCATGGGCTAAATGGCCAGGTCACATGGACCCCGATGGCTCAGAGAAGGTTGGGGGAGGGGACCCCCCTCGAACAGCTGTTGGGAGACAGATGGTAGCCTACCGTCAAGGCCATTCAGCGTGTTCTTTAACGTGCACAGGGTATGGCTCTCCCACACACGGGACCACGGCTTAACGTCCCATCCGACGGACGGCGGCCTTTCCAAGCCCATCGGTGTCCCCTACTGACCGTGGGCAGGGCGGGGATTTTTTGCGGAGATAAATCTCAACGCTGACCCAGCTGGGACTCGAACCTGGGAACTGCAGATTACGAGCCTGGCGCGCTACCGACTGAGCCACCCCCGCCCCCTCCATACAGCGTGTTCTTTAATGTGCAGAGCACATTGGGCCACAGCTTACGTCCCATCTGAGGGATGGCGGCCTATTCGAGTCCAACAGTGTCCACTTCTGACCAGGGCAAAGCCGGGAGTTTTACGGAAATAAATCTCAACGTTGGTCCAGGCGGGACTCGAATCTAGAAACTGCAGATTACGAACGAGCCTGGCGCACTGCCGCTGAGCCACTTCCACCCTGGGGAGGGGGAGGACAAGGAGAATGAAGTATTTGCAATAACTTTTGCAATAACCAAAGCACGTAAACATGGAAAAAGACATCTACTTTTTACATATTGTTCAGGGAATTTCTTTTTACAAATTTCGTCATACGGGTCTTTTTTTTTCATCCAGATAAATTTTTATTTCGTTAAACTGATGTGTTCGTTATACTGGTATTCGTTAAAATGAAACATTTTTGTACAGAGTTGCATAATAAATTGGCAGGGGTCTGAAAAGAAATGTTTAGGCATCAAGTCTTAGGAATGGTTTCCTGAAACATATGACTTAGGCCATTGATAGGCGAAATAAAGCCAGCTTGCATTTCTGTAATTCCCGGTGTAATTGCTACCAGTAATAACTTTTAGTCCGGCCCGCAAAGTACTTGGGAATCCAGTGAAAAAATAAATATAATGTTGATTAGAGAAGAATACAAAAAAAAAACCTTCCACATTTATTAATATTAACCTTTTTATTATCATTTTATCATTCAGAATTATTAATATTATTTATTATTTTGCCATTTTAAGCATCTTATACGTATTGGGAGTCTAAATCGAGAGAGAAAATAATTTCGTAGCGAATGTTATTCCTCGACGCAACGATAAGACCTATCATGAGCACCAATTTTCTGATGTCATTTTGAGCTGGCTAACTCTCAAATTTTCACCATACATTGATGATCTTGTGAAAAATGTTCAATCGTAAAAGTTACATTAAAAATTAAGATAGGCATAATTCATGGCATAATTAAGATAAAGATTAACGTTTTATCTTTATCTTAATTATGCCACAAATAGGTTTAAATGTTTAATAAGCGAGAAACGTCTCAGGGAGAGTAGCGTTAAAGGAATTTCATATTTTTCTGTATGTCTTATTGATTTTTTTTTTGTATTATAATGAAACCATCTCGTGGCCGAGTGGTTAGCACGCTTGGCTACTAATCTACAGGATCTGGGTTCGAGGCATGGATGTATGTGTCGTTTTTTCTGCTGAGGTCCTGCCATCCTCTCAGACCTTCTACTATGGCATATAAACTGGCAGGCTCCTGTCAGACCTCTGTGGCAAGCAGCTGCTTGAGAGGGTATTTATTTATTATAATGAATGTTTTATTTCAACAAAAAATTTTAATTCGCAGTTTTTTTCAACAAAAATCATTATAATTCGCAGTTTTATTAAAATATTACCTAAATACATAAATTATAAATATGCACGTATATCACCGATTAATTAATTTTACAATTTATTTTTTAATAAAAAACGAATCTAGCGTGCTTTGCTTTAACTAACGTTGCCAATCATGCAAGCAATTAATTAGTTATATTTTTTGTGGTTTTCACATCTAGAAAAGATATTCATCAACGGAATCAAACGAAACGAGAAATTTAGATTGTATGATTCCACACTTGACCGAATAATTTTCTCTGTGATCATATATTTTTCGACGGATTTTTTTGATAATGAGCCGACAGAATCATAAGAAACGAGAATTCATAACTATACGAATTTATATTTTACTGATATCACAATCACGTGGCTTACGATACACAAAATATATTTCAGCGTATTTATCTCTTTAAACGATTTCAAGATTTTTAAAGACGTTTTGATCAAAAAAGAGGGGGGGGGGAGAATCCGGGTTAAACGAGTCCGTGTTAAACGGGATTTACCTGTATTTCTTTTTGATTTCCCTGCAGAATCCGTATTGAACAGGAGTTATCTCTATATCCTTTCCGATTTCTTGCATATTTAATTATCATATTCCTTTTCGTAAAAAATAGAGGAGGCAGAATTATTTAAGAGATAAGTCACTTGAGCTTATTTCAGAAAGAAGGGACTGCAGGAATGTCCTTAATCAGCACCCTATTAATCCTAATAGAAAGGATTACAGAGAGCTTAATAAACGTGTAAAGGATCAGTTAGCTACTGATAAGAATCTTTGGCTTGATGGCTTGACTGACAAAGCGGAGGAAGCAGTTAGGCAGCACAACAGCACAGAGCTGTACCAGATTGTTAATGTTTTATGTGGTAGAAAACAGACTGGCATACAAGGATTGAAGGATAAACAAGGTAAGGTTATAGACGGGGAGGATTCTGTCATGGCTAGGTGGGCTGAGCATTTCAGTGATGTTCTAAACAATGTGGTTAGTTTTTCTCCCATTGTTTGCAATGATGATAGATGCATTGGTGGCTTTAATGTTGGCACCAAATCACAATCAGAAGTTATTTTGGCTATTTCTAAACTTAAACGTCATAAATCCCAAGGGTAGATGAAATTACTACGGAAATGTTTAGAGCTGGGAATGTTTCGGTTACCACTTGGATGACGGAATTCTGAATATCTTTTATGATAAAGGCATGGTCCCTAAAGATTTTACCAGAGCTATTATTATCCCTATTTTCGAAAAAGGTGATCGCAGTTCTTGTGATATCTATAGGGGTATCAGCCTACTCTCTGTTCCAGGTAAAGTTCTTTCCATGATTGTGCTTAATAGAATTAAGAATCTGGTTGACAGTCAATTGCGTGATGAGCAATGTGGTAGGGGATGTTTTAGATCAGATATTTTCAATTAAGCAGATTCTTGAGAAATGTTTAGAGTTTCAGAAACCTTTTGTTGTTAGCTTCGTTGATTCCAAAAATGCTCTCGACTCTGTTGATTCGTCATAATTTGTGGTTGATTGTGAGATCATATGGTATACCAGATAAGTTAGTTAACATAATGAAAGCTCTCTATAATAACACTGAGTCATGTGTGAGAGTTGGTAAGGCTTGTAGCAATTGGTTTAGCATTACTTCTGGTGTTCGACAAGGGTACATTTTGTCTCCTTTTCTCTTTAGTTTGGTTATTGATTATGTTATGCGAAATTCACTTCAAGGGAAAGATTTTGGCCTTAAATGGGCTGGAGATACGAAAATTTCTGATTTAGATTATGCTGATGAGTTAGCCCTTTTGGCAAATGATGTTGATGGGATGAACTCTTTCATTCGAGCTGTTGATGAGACTGGTAGTAGAGTAGGTTTGGTTACAAACAGAGAGAAAACTAAAGTGATGAAAATTGGTCAGGCAGGCTGTGATTCAGTTAATCTGAATGGTTGCAGTCTTGAGCAGGTGTCACAGTTTAATTATCTTGGGAGCTATGTGACAGATACTGGTGATATGCGGCATGAGTTTAAGAGAACAATAGGGATTGCTGCCGGGACTTTTAAGAATCTATGGAGATTGTGGAGAAATAGGCATATACACCTAAAGACTAATATTAGGCTGTATAATAGTTTAGTTCTTTCTAGGGTTAGTTATAGTAATGAAACTTGGACGCTGTGTAAACAAGATAACAGAAAACTAGATGCTTTTGATTCTAGATGCTTATACAGTATCTTGGGCATTAGGTGGTTCAGCTTTGTAACTAATGATGAGGTTAGGCAAATGAATCGGCAACTTCCTTTAAGCAGCATTTTGTGTAGAGAGAGACTCCGCTGGTTTGGCCATGTTGCCCGTATGAATAATTATAGATTGGCGAATAGGGTTATGAACAGTGTGCCTAGAGGCCTCAGCAGGAGGGGGAGACCTAGGATGCGGTGAGCAGACAATGTCAAACAAGACCTTGTTAGAATTGGTGTGCAGTGGCCGGGTGCAGCAGATGTAGCTCAGGACAGATATGCTGGGAGAATTAAACTGCACGGTCTGGTTGGACCTCCGTAGCCCATGGCTGCTTGAGGATGATGATGATGATGTTATAATTAATATTTATATTTTACCTAGATTTCAAAAAAATATAATGTACTCTGGGCAATTGTCTGCTGTGGAAGGGCTTTTGACTACTCTAAAAAATCATCGTACGGCTCGCCGATGAGAAAACTTTGCCCATCCCTTACATAGGCAAGAGTACTGCAGTCTTTATAAATAAAAAAAAAAAAGGTTTGCCTTAAAATCTTAAATCCTTTTTGGATTCAAGAATTACTATTTAAAACGTTATCCGCTTCTTGAAACGTCGAGGCGAAGGATTATATTGTTGGGACTTTGGGTCTTTTATTGCGTGGCATTTATTGCTAATAAACAGGTCCGGATCTAGAAAAATTATTCGGGACAAATAAGAAGGGGGGGGATCGCAATCGAAATAGAAAGGAATTTAAAAAAGAGGACCAAAGGTCTAGATTTCCATTTCGGTATAACATTTGTTCTCCGTTTTTCAGGTCTATAAATTAACTTTTTTAAGTGTGAAATATGCACTAGCATTCTGAAAGGTGGGAGGGGTGGATGGCCCTTCCCCCCCCCCTTCCGATCCACTCCTGATAATAAAATAATGGAATGTGTTTTGCAAAGCCGATCTTCTGAGCACAATTATGTTCTCTCTCTAAACAAGATTTGGCTTAAAGAAAAAAAAATGAAACGTAATATTTAATGACAGCTTTTTCTTCCACGTAACACTGAATCTAACAAATAAATTTGTAAGCATTACTAGCTCACTTTAGCTTTAATTTATACATTACTATCGATTTCGTTTTTATTACATTACAATTTTGCAAAACGAAATACACGTTGCAAATTTCGCAACGCTGAAAGAAATGATCAAAATATTTCAATTTGCATTTTAAACTAGATTCGCAGCCAAAACTTCCTTTCTTACGTTTGAGGTATATTAAATATTTTGCACAGAGATTCTCTTATTCGAATTTCATTTTAAGATTTTTTTTCTCCTCGTAAGCATGGATCACGTTGAGGTTTGAACAGCATCTTCATGTCTGCTCATACTTCGTGTTTTACGCCCTGCTGGTTCGACACACATATTTACATCTCATAAAGACGCTCAAATAGTCGTGTCCTTAATATACATTTATAAATATCAAATAGAAATGTAGCAGCTCATTCTACATTGATGTCATTTTTTTTCTTTAGGCTCCATCAGTAACATTGGCACATACAAATGTCCCGATGGATCGAGTCCAACAATAAGGCAGAAGAGCATCTCCGGTGTGCTTGGGGCTGCATCTAGTGTCACATCTATTCAAGTTGCTAATCTTTTACGTCTGTTCAAAATACCTCAGGTAGAGAAATTTTATGCATTTATGTAGTTAGAGTTTTATATGTTATTTAATGGTAAAATATGTGTACCACATAAACTTCAGTGATGATTCGAAAATTTGTCACACTCCACACATATTCCTCATCATCACTGAGATTCAAAGTTCCATTAAAATTGTTTTCATGATACACTCTAGCTTTAGTGCTTTTTTTGACAAGTTGAAAATCCTCTTAGAAGTATCGACAACGGTGTGTAGCTTTCCTCATTGCTCGTGAGCACACAGGGTGATGATTTTGTTTAACGAATTAATGTTTATAAACCTTGAAATATTTTTTTCTTATAAAATATCGTAAAATTATACAGCGTCTAATCAAGTTATTCTGAACACCTACCTAATTCTCCGCCCGACTTCTGCGAGCAAAGATGAAGTCGGAACTCGGCGTGGCACGCTTTCCACCTGCTTTATGGAACTTAACAGGAGAGATTTGATGCACTCACTCTTCCTGAAAAATGGCTTCAACATCTGTAAGTAAAGAGGGCAGAAGTCTGTGGATTCGAATAGTGTATTCCAAACTGTCCAATCTGTCCCATAAGTTTTCAATTACATTGATATCAGGGGATTGTACAGACCAGAGAGGGTGATAAAATTCAGTTCTTGCTTCTTAACCAATCCTGTACGATTCGAGAGTGATGAATCGGGGGATTATCATCCTGGAATTTGCCATTTTCACTGAGGTAAAAATTATGCATCATCGACGTAGTAACAAAGAATACTTGCGTCAGTAAGAAGTTTTGCATATATTGTCATGTTTCATGGTAATTCGGTCAGGATGTAGCGTTTCTCATAATTTGACCGGGCAGCGTATATATATATATTATCATTAGATTTACAATGCTTCAGTTTTATGCTGTCAAAGAAAATGAAACCAGTTTCGATTTACACGGTGATAGAATCGGTTTTATAAGATAAGGATTCAGATTTTTTTTATGTATGCAGATGTAATACATATTACGAAGTAACAGTGTTATAGCGTAAAGGGAGAGTTTTAGACTGTCATCCCAAAGTAATAATCAAATAAACGGTTTCAATTCATATCATAGGTTTTCGAGAATAAATGGAGAATTGCAAATTCCTATACTAAGATAATCATCATCTGTAACAAGTTATATTTATATTCTTGCCATTGTAATGCAACCTGCCTCGCGACATCTTAATCAAACGCAGCCTATTTTGAATCGGGAGCAAGATCTGACTTTTCCAGACTGAATTTTTCAGACTAATTAAAACCATGTTATATCCCTTTTTAGCAACAAGTTTAACTTTCTAGGCAATTTTATAGGCTAAATATAATTTATTCTTAAGTAAACTGTACATGAAATATCATATAAATACAAACTTTACAAGTACTAAGTGTTGATAAAAATGCTTAACATGAATTTTTATTTAGTTCATAAATATTATAATTTAAAATTGGATAGTGTACGTCTACATTAGCGATAAGTATTTTTCTTTACCAAAAAGAAATGTATGAGAAATTAACCTAAGCTTGAAATAGTTAGCTCAAAAAAAGTCTCTACGTCACATTAGTTGTTTACAAGGTTAGCCATTGATATTGTAATAGTTATGACTCCTGGCATTTAACTAGGAGAAGTGGGTTCGAATACCACTTTCGGAAAAAAAAATCTTCCGCTAATTGTTTCATGTGTCTACAGGATATCTGTGATACCTTACAACTAACCAGTGATGAAAGTAGGCCAGTACGATGTACCGGTAAGACATTTTTCAGTAGTGGATCCGTTAACGATTTCCTTTTCACCTTAATGCTTTTTCAACCGATAATTCTTTTTTTTTAATAGCGGACCATTCCTTTTAAGAAAAACTCGTCGGTTTTTAATTACATTACTACAGTTTAACCCTTTAGATATCAAGCTGTTTAGAAACCGGATACTTGAGATTTCATTTCTGCCGACAGGGAGTGCCAAGGGGGAGTGCTAGAAATTAGAAGTTGTGCTTTCTCTCTTTGAACGATTAGCAAGGAAATCGGGGGTAGACAGCAGAACTATCAGATAAAGGCAATTCTAACCAAAACCGTCTGTCGGGGAGTCGTATATAAAGAGTTCACGGACAATGCACGTTCCCATCCGATGTAGCTGTCTGGGTTCGGAGGCAGAACTGGAAAAACGGGGTGGTGAATCAAAGAAAGGACATCAACTCACTTAGATGTTGAAATCCATTGCAAAGCAGCATGTACTTGTGGTTTCAAAAGTTTCGTTTCCAAAATATATATTTTCTTATATTCTGCTGAATTGAAAATTCTAAACATTTCTGGGAATAACGGAAGTCAGTTTAATGGAGGCGATGGAGCACATACTTCCACAAATTTAAGTAATGAGTTTGAAGAGGGGAGGGGATTTTTAATGTAAAATCATGGAAAAACAGATTTTGAAAAATTAGTTTTATCAATTAATCACCTTACATTACGCTACTGGAGTAACCATAATAGAAATATTAATACAAGATTTTTTAATTTTATTGTCCACAAAAGTTGTCACATCATTCTTTTTTAAACATAATTTTCGTTTTGCACACCTCCCTTAATTTTAAGGCAAGAAATATTTGCTATGAATTTTAAATATTAAGTTGTCCTTCCTAGCCATTTCAAAAACCGGTGGTCTGTTTCGTCATCTTATAAACATCTGCGAGTTTAAAACAGACATGTATTCAGAGTTATACAATATACACACACACAGTATAAGAGAATACGCACACTCCTAAACTCTAGGACTGAAATTATTTGGAAGATTTAAAAAAACATTTGGCGTATATTAATTAATTATTTTTATTTATATCTAATTATAAACTTTAACAAACGAAAGTAAATATATTTATTTATTCTAGATAAGTTTATTTGAATATTAAATAAAAGATATTATACCTCTATCGAATTTTTACTTTCTCCCTTGTCGCTCCTCATAAGGCTCGCTTTAGGCCCTTCAAAAAATATTCTCTACTTGAGTCTTGTCGCCAATATACTACTAGAGAAAACTATTCATATTTCAGTGCAGTTTGTTTATAGAGTTCGAAGAGAAAACTTCTGATTACTGTAAATTTTTCCTTGTAAGTAACAATATTCCAACTGTTTGTTTGTTTGTTTGTTTGTTTGATGTTAAATATTAAAAATGAATGCTTTTGAAAAATCTCTGACTCTTAATACAATCCTGTAGTCTTAGATTTTCGACACCCAAAAAAGACACATTCTCAAGGCAATTCCAATGATGAATCCTCCTCATATTTTATCAGTAGTTAATACTGAACTATCAGTTTCGACTTTTATAACCACTATCATTTTCACTGAATTCAGCATATTTATTAGTATTGACCCCCAGCATGTCAACATTGTCTTCTGTAAAAAAGAAGTTTAAAATAATGGATAGCTAATGATAAAGAGGAACAGTTCAAGAATAAGGCCCACAGAAGATTCAAAATGATTAACAAAAACTGCGTCGTTGATAACTGGCATTTGTCAAATTTATTGAGCTTGACATCGTCCTTGTGTTCAAGTGGTTTTACACGCTTCTCTTCAAGTTTATGGGACCTGGATCCAAGACCCTATAAGTATGGCTATTTTCTTTCTGCTGAGATCTCACCTTCATAATAGATCATCTGACGTCATAAATCGACAGGCTCTTATCAGATCAGTGATAAACAGCTGTTTGAGAGCTGTAAAAAAATTATCAACTAAGAATTTAATTATCTAATTCTTTTTCATCATTTGCATCCCTTGGAATTTAACCTTCAGGATCAGAATTTATAGTATTTGTATGCATTCTAACTACGTCGAGCCGTTTCAGATCCCCAAATATCAGAATCATTATAATAAAAAGAAATTATGATTATGAACTTATGACAAAGATGTTTTTCCTTAGAAATATTGATAAAATTATTATCAACTTTTTAATTTCACCAAACAATAAATTTGACATAAAAATAATGCTATAGCATGATTTGGGTTCTGCTTTAACGAAAAACGCTGTGGAACTGAAAGAAACGTCAGCAGTTTTGCATTATACAAAAGCGATGCTATTTTTTTTTCTTGGAACCTTTTATCAGAGTGGATTAAGGTTAGGAGAGAACAGAAAGAATTCTTCCAGGTCCACTAGAAGAGCGGCGTTGTAGTTTACAATTAACGGCTACCTCTTAAAGGGGAAAGGACGCAAGCATGGGAGATGATGAGTGTTTGGGATGCAATGGTCTTCTGCATATCGGGCTGCGATGGTATCCAAACTGTAAAAGCATTCACGCCATTTTCACTCTGTGGTATTAGCGTTGCTGAATCGCTAAACATTTCTCATTAAGGTGAAGACAAGGTCTATATTGAGGTCAAATCATATAAGTTAAGCGTGCCAACAAATACGTATATCACGTATAAAAGTGAAAAGTTTAATTTTTCTACTGCAGGTATGGACAACCTATAGTACCCGTGACAAAAGTGGAAAAGTTGAGGATTTTGCTTGGCACAGAAGAGCGCTCAACAAAATCATCTTGCAAATTTTTTTGACAAAAGTCGCTCTTTTCCTACCTCATTTTGGACGCGAAAACTCTGCAATTTCGCATCTATTATCGGGGATAAGTCAGAGGCGAAATTTCGGTGTGTCATTGATTAAGCTTTATAAATTTTAAAGGCTGTTCCAAATCTCCGATAAATGTTATTCTAAAAAAAGTGCTATATTTGGCTTCTGAGTTTAAAATATGTAAGTTGAGTATTCAAAATTACAATACGAATGAAACGTTAATTTTCCTTTCTAAACAAAATTCTTTAATTACTAAAATAATTTTAAAAACATCTAAATCATATTATTATTTTTTTCAATAAGACTGAAATCCAAGAATACAATGGAATCAGCAGGTATTCAAAAATATTAATATTTATTTCACATTTAAAATCCCTAAATAATTCACTATTTGCAGAAAACATTGGAAAATGAGTAAATCTAAGAGCACTGTACTTTCGTCGCTAGACATTTCGATTTATTAACCCCTGTAAGACGATTTCAGTGGAGTGAGCGCCTGTGTGTGATTTTCCACACTTAGCTATGCTTTGAAGCGTACCGGTAAGAAATAAAATCTACTTTCACCACTGCAACTAACCTAAGCTTATATGAATTAGTGTAGATAAAATACAAGATAATGTTACATTAATACCACTGGTCTGCAAAAAAAAAACTTTTTTCCCTCCCTTCCAAAATTTTGTCTGTTTTTTTTTTGTTTTTGAGGGTGCTGATTCTGAATCTGACAGCCGATTTGTTCTGTTACCTATAGTTTTCTAGAGAGATGGGCTTAATTAAAAGAAATACTATTTTACTCAGAGAAGATAAATATATTTTACCAAATATTTATTTACATTGTAAAAAGTTAAAGCTGACGCTAATAAATCCTGATACATGTAAATATTTACACAAAAAATATTTTGTTGTCCTCTGTCGCTTATATTTTATCTCTGAAGCCTCTCGCTGCAGGGCCTAACAGTAGTACTCCAGCATTCTCTCGTTCCATTTGCCGCTATATCGATTTTCCATTTCGGATATGTCTTAATGGAACTTTTCTCCATGTTCATCCGAGAACGCTCCCATAAACTGTGGAAAAAAATCAGGTGTGAGCTTTCGCAGCTTTAGCAAATATTACATCCTAACACTCTATATGAAGAAAGTATTTCTTCGACGATTTCTTTGTAGTTATCTGCCCTTACATTGCTTAAAATGTTGTGGCAAATATTTCTGAATGCTTCCCAGGCTCTCTTTTCATTGTAGTTTAATTTGTTTCGGAACTCAGGATCTTGAAACAACTGTCTGATCTGAGGACAAAAGAAAATTCCTTCTTTTATTTTTGCATCGCTAATCCGTGAAACATTTCGCCTTAAGAAAGCCAATCTATCACCATCTCTATTAACTGCTTTCACAAAACTTTTCATTAGTCCTAATTTGATATGCAGAAGCGTCAACAAGAATTTTGTCTTATCCACTAATACCGAATGTGCTATGCTCGTCTCATTTTTTTTTCAAGGATAGTTTCTGTTCGATCAGGCCATGTTTTCACCACATAATGGCGGTCTTTCGCTTTGCTGTCCCAGCAACACAAAAAACAACAACATTGTTTTGTATATCCTCTTTGTAGCCCAATCAACAAAATAATTACTTTTAAATCTGCACATAAATTCCACCTATATTCCTCGTAAGGAATTTTTTAAAGCAGAATTCCCATGTTTTAGTATGTTTCTTCCATATTGACTGCGAACTCAATAGTTATTGAAGGGTGCTCATTACCATTGTGTAATAGAACTGCTTTAAAGTTTGAAAGCTTTTGGGAGTTAGGAAGCTGAGTTCTTCTAACAGACCTGGGATGTTGTTACAGTATACCAGATCACCATCTTTCGAGAAAAATTTCAGAATTTGGGACTGTCCCTTTCGAAAAAATGAAACTTTCACACCTTTTTCTAGAAGATTCCATTGCTTCAGACGCGAACGAAGTAGCTGATTTTTGGTTTATGTGAGGTCTAAATCCTGAACCAGATCGTTCAATTCTGCCTGGGTGATCAAATGTGGCTCTGTTATAGGACTTCTCCCTCCTTCCTTATTGCTGGGACTAAATTTCTTGAAATGATTCTCCAGTTTCCAATTCTGATTCTGACACCAGATTGTATTCTTCAGGTGTTATCGGTACAGGCAAAGTTTCATCGTGAGGAACGGGTCTCTATGCGGATGCTATATTAGAGTATTGTATTTTTTGTTTTGATTTAGCAGTAAAGCCTACAATGTCTGTCATACAAAAATAGCAGTCATCCACATGATTGCAGGACTCGCGCCAGATCATAGGTACAGCAAAAGGCATAGATTTGTGCGTACGTTTTAACCAGCTAGTCAGAGTTCTCGAACATATGTTACAACAAAATTTTGGAGCCGAAACTTTATCTTGATCTGCAACTTTTCAGTCGAAATAAAGATGATAAGCTTTCTTTACAAGTGGTGTGAGTGCCTTTTTTTGTGCTTTTAAGGTGACTTCCCCACATATGAAACAGAAGCAGTCAGGTTGATATTTGCAAGAATGAGATGACTGCGACATTGCACTGTAAAAATTACGAGGCAAAAGGTACTAAGGAGACACTGCGCTCGAATAAGCAGCACTGATCTCACAAAGTAAATAATAGGCTGAATTCTCAAAAGAACAAAGTTAGAAATATTTGATGAACACTCTACAAACGATCACATTTCAATTTACAGAAACTTTGCTACAGCGTCTCACGCACAGCTATTTATACTCTAACGAACATACGTGAAAAATCTAGAAGGAAAAGTAAGTTTGACGGGTCGAGTCCTCATACAAGTGGTACCATCTGTCGGTTATCTCACATAATAAAACTGAGGCTTCCAGTAGTTTGAAACTAATAAAACTGAGGCTTCCAGTAGTTTGAAACTAATAAAATCATATATATTCACAAAAATAACATTTTCTCAAAACACGCACTCCCACGATAATGGTGCCTGATATAAACATTTGGATGCCAGATTCGGATTCAGCACCCTCAAATCTATAAAGTACATCCATTTTGTTTTCTAGGAAGGTTTTTTATGCAGACCAGTGTACTTATTATCAGTTCTGAATTGAAATTTGAGATAAATAAAACGTTCAATATACGACTGATTCAAAACAAGTATTTTTTTCCGAACTTACCCCCATTTTTCTTCAGGTTGTTGGTCTCGATTTGCACAGTTTCCATTTACAAAGTGATATCTAGGAACCTATCTACCATATTAATCGAGAGATGGGTGTACATACGTTACTTAAGAAATCTTATGAACATTGAGAGATTTGTTTCATTAGCAAGAGCTCACTGAACTACAATATTGACAACGTTTTTAAACGAAATGTCTTAAATTTAAAGAAAAATATTTCTATACAAATTACAAAATAAGGTAAACGTAATCAGACTAAAAATAAAAAACCTCCAAAAGCTATCTTTAATTCAGAAGACCGAATTCGTCCCTGCGAAATGCTTCGAAAAAGAAGAGCATTATTAGAAATTCGAAAAAAGTACGTTTCAGGTTGTATCCAAACGAATATGCTTTGAATAATTATTAGTTTCCATAATTATCTTACGTAAGTGAAATCAATTCTGATAAAGTTTTAAATTTCTCAGCTGTTGTCTAACAACTGTTTATGAAATGTTTTTCTGAAGAAAAACGTTAATGGATATTAGTGTGTTAAAATCATTTTACCTGAGAACATAGAAACGAACAGTTTAAACTTATTGAATACATGGATTTTATAAAAATTATTGATTCTGTATATATATATATGTAGATAAGTAGGCATAGATGCATGCGTGCGCACGCCAATCCTTTCTAGTTCGAGATATCAAAAATTACTACAGTTTGGACGATGATTTTTAAATTAGTCGTTTTAAAAATATGAATAGATTGGGATATTCACAAACGAATATTCGCAAACGGTTCACACATTGAACTTCCGGAGTATATTTTTTTTATTTCGGAAAATTTCGCCAGCAGAAGTGGTATATCAAGTAGTGTCGGGACAATGCTCGTTGACCCAACGTTTAATACGTTTCTAAACATGCCTTTTTTTAAAAACGTTTTTCGATTCCCTTTATTTTTCCAAATACTTGACCTGAAAGTCCTAAATTTCGCACGTGGGTTCTCCCAATCCACCCCGCATTGCTTTAAAATTCAAGTCCATACGTGAACTACAAGCTTGCTTAGAACCTTACTTCCTTTTCTTTCCTGGGGCGGGGGTGGCTCAGTCGGTAGCGCGCCAGGCTCGTAATCTGTAGTTCCCAGGTTCGAGTCTCAGCTGGGTCAGCGTTGAGATTTATCTCCTCAAAAATTCCCCGCCCTGCCCACGGTCAGTAGGTGACACCGATAGGCTTGGAAAGCCCGCCGTCCGTCGGATGGGACGTTAAGCCGTGGTCCCGTGTGCGGGAGAGATATACCCTGTGCACGTTAAAGAACACGCTGGATGGCCTTGACGGGAGGCTACCATCTGTCTCCCAACAGCTGTTCCAGTGGGTCCCCTCCCCCAACCTTCTCTGAGCCTTCGGGGTCCATGTGACCTGGCCATTTAGCCCATGGTGTGCAAAAAAGTGCCGCTCAGAGGTAAAACAACCCAACCCGCTTTTCTTTCCAGTTTTGTAGTATAAAAATAAATAAATAAATAAATGACCTCTCAAGAAGTTGCTTTTCACAGATGTCTGGCAGAAGCAGGTAAATTAATACGCCATAGAGAAGATATATGAGGAAGGTGAGACCTCAACAGAAAGACAACACAATAAAAGGAACATTCATGTCTTTTTGAAAAAAAAAACGTTTTTCGATTCCTTTTATTTTTCCAAATACTTGATCTACAATCCTACGTGGGTTCTCCCAATTCATCCCGCATTGAGGTTGGATACTGGTCCCTTTGATTAGTAGCCAAGTATGATAATCAAAGAACCGTTTGTTGAATTTTAACACTTTGACCCCCCCCCCCCTTTCGTCTCCCATAACTTCCCAAATTTATTCTAAGAGTTTCCCCTTGGGATAAAGGGACCGGTTAAATTTCCGTAAGCTATTTCTTGTGGTGTAAACTTCAAATTTCTATGTATAATAGTGAGATGGATTTCAAGGCGCTGATTTCACATGCAAATGTACCTCGCTGGCGTGCAACGGACGAAGAATGAATTGTGGCAACAGTGTAAGTGGCTCAACAGTTATAGCATCGTTCTGTGAGCAGGAATCGTGCGATTTGTCACCGAGGATTGACTGGTTTTGGGAAGAGTACATAATTGTCATTTCCGACGCCCAGTATTCGAGTCGCAAATTATAACGATGGGCAAAACCAGAGGATTTAGCATTTCTCGATAGCATATATGTGGTGAAACAGAATATTGGAGATGGGCCCCTGAAAGCAGTTGCAGGTACGTCAAAATATTCATAGAGCTCCCAGCCACAGACCAGATGATATTATGAAGGTACACACAATGGGCAATGGAAAAAACCGTGCAACCCAGACAACAGTCGCCGAAGCCACGAAAGTATCTCAGTCGACTACCCACAATAAACGTTTACAACGTACGTATAAGCCCCATGTCCACAAGCTGTTGCCCTTCTAGGTAGCGAAACGGCGCACCAATTGCTGCAAGCTGTATGAACATTACCTGCCGGTGACAAGTTGGAAAATGTGCCCACATTGAACGAGGGATACTTCTACCTAGAAACCTGCAACAAGTCCTGGCCAATATATTACCGACCTATCGGCCAAATATACCTGACAAATGGTGCAGAAATTGTACCGAAAGTTTTCCCAAAATTTCCCAAAAGTTTTTATGGTCATATCTGCATACAATTATAATGAGAAGCTGTATATTCGTAGGGAGGAAACAAATGCCAAAGTGAACTCTTTCTATTATCAGAAAAAACGTCCTGGAACTAATATAACAGGGCGAATTGCCTGCCTTGTAATGTACGGATATCACACGTTATGGCTGCATCAAGACAAAACTTCGAGTCTTACCTCAGCGTGTACACGTGAATATCCTCAGTGGTTGCAGAAGAAACGGAAATCCGCGCTCTACCATTCGAGGACATTCCTGTGAAGTCATCGGATGCCTCAGACATGCACCTCTGAGCATTTGGACTCTTGAAACTGACGGTGAGTAAACGTCGACAGCTAAAGATGAATGGTATCGACTAGATATGACATTTACGAAGAGGACAGATGTATAAGCCTATTACAATGGAAAATACTCTATAGGTCAATTGTTGTACAACAGGGACACCAGATAGAGTCTACGATGGTGACGTAAAGGTATGTGATCAAGGTTTTTCAAGGGGGGGAGGGGACGCGAAAACTATTTTCCCCGGGTCTCAAGTTAAAATGGGCCTCGAATTTAGACACTTGTTAATTTTTTTGATAATAGATATAACAATAAAATATGTGGTTTAGAAATGCTATTGAGTCACAGCTAAGGCCTATAGTCGTATATTTCTTTTTTGCTGTCTCTTCTTACTCACAGGCTTTCTCTAAGGCAGTGGTTCTCAACCTGTTATGCTTCACGTACCCCCTGGAAATGTGTATGTAACTGGCGTACCCCTTGCATAGATAGATAAAACTATAGTTATAGTATAACAATTGGTTATTTTTACCAACAACAAATGGTCATTTTTACTTTATTAAGATCTAGCGACTTTTGAGCTCTCACGGCGTACCCGAAAAAATTTAACCGCGTACTCCACGTTGACAACCCCTACCCTAAGGCATTATACTAACAAGCTTTTCTCGGACCTCTGTGACAAACAGATTCTTTAGGGAAAATTTTTTGTATTGATTTTGTTAAATTAGAATTGAAACCGTTCTTTAATTATAAATGGCAATTTCTATTTTGTCTACGGGCCTCAAAAGTTGAAAAGTGACCTGTTCTCAAAAGTTGCAGGTAACTCGGACCTCGAAGATTGAAAGTGAATTAGGCCTCTCTTGACCTGTGAGATCCTCCCTGTATGCGTTAGTCTGCTAGCTTCTGGAAATAGTTCCATGTAACGTAATAAACTTCAGTATAACCCGCGGTGGGGTGGGAGCTCAGTCGGTAGCGCCAGGCTCGTAATCTGCAATTCCCAGGTTCGAGTCCCAGCTGGGTCAGTGTTCCTCTAAGATTTATCTCCGCAAAATTCCACACCCTGCCCACGGTCAGTAGGGAGACATCGATAGGCTTGGAAAGACTTCCGTCCGTCGAATGGGACGTTAAGCCGTGGCCCCATGTGCGGGAGAGCCATACCATGTGCACGTTAAAGAACCGCTGGATGGCCTCGACGGGAAGCTACTATCTGTCTCCCAACAGCTGTTCCAGTAGGTCTCCACCCCCAACCTTCTCTGAGCTTTCAGAGTATTTGTTACCTGGCCACTTAGCCCATTGCGTGCAAAAAAGGGGTGCTCAGAGGTAAAACAACCCAACCCACCTCAGTATAACCCGATATGAAAATCTGGAACCATTTTTGTATCCCATTATTTTTAGTTCGTCATTTCGAACTCTCAGTTTTCGGCTAGCTGTACACTAATGCATTTTATATTTTTCAGCTTTTCTGGCGAGCCTTGCGTGCTGCTAACTGAACCGATTCTCGCCCCTTTCAGTAACGGAAGTTACGTGTAACTAAATCTGTCCTTTATCATCAGCTAAAGATTATATATATATTTTTTAATCTATTTGTAGTTCCGGACATAAACTACAGGGGTAAAAAAAATATACAAAAACAACTGTTTTGAATTTCAAAGCAGGTAGACAAGTTTGAGATTTATTATAAGATGACAGGATTTCCGGGGGGGGGGGGAGAGGCTACTTTCCTGATATCAATGCAAAACTTCTGTTACAATACTGTTAACAATACGTTAAATCCCGGAAATGTCAAAACTTAAATGTATACAAATGGGCCTTACTGATCTTGAATTTGTTGCTCTCGGATCCGATTTTTCGCTGAAAATTTTTTTTCTGCGATCCTGATTTGCGGGGGCGGGGGTGGCTCAGTCGATAACGCGCCAGGCTCGTAATCTGCAGTTCCTAGGTTCGAGTCCCAGCTGGGTCAGCGTTGAGATTTATCTCCGCAAAACTCCCCGCCTTGCCCACGGTCAGTAAGGAACACCGACGGGCTTGGAAAGGCCACCGTCCTCGGTTGGGGCGTTAAGCCGTGGCCACGTTTCTCAGGCACTACATTACTCCATATGGTGTTGCCGATGTTCGGTGGTTAGTGGTAGCCATTGTAAAGGGTGGCAGGAATATAGTCCTACCACTGCCAGTGATCTTCCAGTGGTGTGTCTTGATACAGAACATACCTGGTGGACGCTACATGTCTGTGGATGGTTCATAGTGATGAAGTCGGTATCGTTCTGACTGCTCTCACTATCGCACAATCCTCCTGTCCAGTTACCTCTATCATGACACACCAATGAAAGATGCCTAGCAGTGTTGGAACTACATTCTCGCCACCATTTACGACTGCTACGTGGTACACTAACAGCACAGCGGTATATATACGACATTCTGCGACCACTAGGGGCAAGAGTGCTCAGTCGGTAGCTCGCCAGGCTCGTAATCTTCAGTTCCTAGGTTCGAGTCCCAGCTGGGTCAGCGTTGAGATTTATCTCTGCAAAACTCCCCGCCCTGCCCACGGTCAGTAGGGAACATTGATTGGGGTTGTAAAGGCCACCGTCAGTCGGATGGGACGTTAAGCCGTGGCTCCGTGTGCGGGAGAGCCATACCCTGTGCATGTTAAAGAACACGCTGGATGGCCTCGATGGGAGGTTACTATCTGTTTCCCAACAGCTGTTCAAGTAGGTCCCCACCCCCAAACTTCTCTGAGCCTCCAGAGTCCTTGTGACCTTGCCCATTTTGTGCAAAAAAAAGTGCCACTCACAGGAAAAACAACCCAACCTAACCCTGATTTGCGGATCTCGAGACAAGACTCGACATTTCGTGAAGCCCAAGACAACACTAATCAAAACAATCCTCTAATAATTTCTCTTTAACATTAATTTTAAATTATCACTGAAATTCTCATAAAATTTAGAATTAGTTAAATTGTTTAGTATGTAAAAACATTTATTAATCCACTTGTTTGTTTAAAGAGTGGTAAAATTCACATAAGAAATATGTCATTAATATGGTTGAGAATGTATCATTCTCTGTTTTAGTTGAGAAGTATGACAATCATAGACGAAAAAAAAAATCCTATGTCTTGCTGTTATCATTAACACTGCTTGGCCAAATTATTATGAGCATAACACTTCATTGTATGTATCAAGGTACGGTTCCTGAATTTCAAAGTTTTTGTGTTCGAAGTACTGCTAGTTGTTAGCTGATGAATTGCAGCTAGTGTTGAAAACCGGTTTTTAAAATTTCCCAAAAAAACGAAAATCGAAAACAAAAAATCCGTTTTTTTAATTGGTTTTTTATTTTACAACAGTAATGTTTCATTTTTTTATAAATGTGTTTTATAGAACAAGAGAGAGAAGGAGAAAGAAAAAAAAATGAAAAATGAACACATTTCAAGGCCATTCAAATAATAAATGAACGCATATATGGAATTTTTTCCGTTCCAATTTCATATACGTATATATATAGAGAGAGAGTGAGAGAATGAAGGCCTAAGTGAACAAGTCATCATTTTATGAAATAGATTGCAATGATAATAGTTTTATATTCTAAACCATCATCCTCATCCTCAAGCAGGCATGGGCTATGGAGGTCCAACCAGACCGTGCAATTTAGTTTTCCAAGCATATCTGTCCTGAGCTACATCTGCTACATCTGGCCATTGCACACTAATTCTAACAAGGTCCTGTTTACATTGTCTGCCCTCCGCATCATAGGTCTCCTTCTCTTTCTAATGCCTTTAGGCACACTGTCCGTAACCCTATTTGCTAATCTATAATTTTCCATATGTTCAACATGGCCAAACCAATGGAGTCTCTCTCTGCGCATTATGTTGTTTAAAGGAGGTTGCCGACTCCTTTGCCTAACCTCATCATTATTTACAAAGTTGAACCACCTAATGCCCAAGATACTGCATAAGCATCTAGTTTCCTGTTATCTTGTTTACAAAGTGTCCACGTTACACTACCCCTAGAAAGAACCAAATTATTATACACTCTAATTTTAGTCTTTAGGTGTATACACCTATTTCTCCACACTCTCCATAGATTCTTAAGTCCAGGCAGCCGTCTGTTAATCTCATGCCGCATATCACCATACATAGCTTACGTTACATAGCTCTTAAGATATTTAAACTCTGACAAGTGCTCATGACGGTAACCATTCAGATTAAGTGAATCACAGCCTGCCTACTCTACTACCAGTCTCATCAACATCTCGAATGAAAGAGTTCATCTCATCAACATCATTTGACAAAAGGGCTAAATCGTCAGCATAATCTAAATGATAACCTTTCGTATCTCCAGACCATTGTAGGCCAAAATCGTCCTCTTGCAGTGCATTTCGTATAACATAATCAATAACCAAACTAAAGAGAAAAGGAGGCAAAATGCACCCTTGTCGAACACCAGAAGCAATGCTAAACCAATTGCTACAAGTCCTAAAAACTCTCACACATGACTCAGTGTTATTATAGAGCTTCCATTATGTTAACTAACTTGTTTGGTATGCCATACCATCTCACAATCAGTCACAAATTATGACGATCAACAGAGTGGAAAGCCTTTTTGAAATCAACACAGCTAGCAATTGAAGTTTTTTGAAATTCTAAACATTTCTCAAGAAACTGCCTGAGTGAAAATATCTGAATTACATATCCCTTACCACTTCTGAATCCACAATGCTCATCACGCAGTTGTCCATCAGCAATATTCTTAATTATATTAAGCACAATCATGCAAAGAACTTTACGTGGAACAGAAAGTAGGTTGATGCCCCTATAGTTATCACAAGAACTACGATCACCTATTTTTTAAAATACGGAAAATAATACCGTATTTTTCCGAAAATGAGACCTAACCGGAAAATAAGCCCTCGCATGATTTTTCAGGATGCTCGTAATATAAGCCCTATCCCAAAAATAATCCCCAGTTAAGATGGTCAGCCAGACGGATGCATTTAGTACGTCCCGTTGCAACACACGATGGACGTATTGAATTATAAAATAATAATATTAATATATAATTAAATATAAATAAATAACATTATTGACATTAATACTTAAAATAAATGATAATATAAATTATAATTAAGTATTTGTAAATATCCAAGCGGGCGCCTTTGGACGAGAGGTAAAGGCCTATGTAAACAGATGAACTCGATACTTATTGCCGAATGACCAAACGGAGTATAGACAGAACGCACGAATAACGTGCGCACTTGATAACGAACGAACGTGGTTGTGTCTAATATGAATCTTCATAATTCAATACGTCGTGTGTTGTAACGGACATACTTAATGCACTCGTGTGAATTCATGAGATAAAATCACTGACAGCTGTGTTGCCAATGCACTACGAGCAGGCTACATGGACAAGAAGTGCTCAGTTAAGGATAGCTCTATTGCTGGACATGAGAGATTGGGGCAAATGGTTCTGCAGGAAATGGAGTCGCAAAAAATTCAGGCCGGAATTAGGGGTTTGGAGAGTTATGATGATGTTCCAGAAGAAGATGACATGACTGTATTTGAATAAATATAGTTTGTTGTACATGAAAAAATGTAGATTTTTGTACATGAATAAATGTAGATTGTTGTACATGAAAAAATAAGACATCCTCTGAAAAATAAGCCCTAATGCGTCTTTTGGAGCAAAAATTAATATAAGACCCGGTCTTATTTTCGAGGAAATACGGTAGCTCTGGTAAAGTCTTTAGAAACCATGCCTTTATCATAAAAGATATTCAAAATTTCAGTCATCCGTGTGGTAACCGAAACATTCCCATCTCTAAGCATTTCCGTAGTAATTTCATCTACCCTGGGGATTTATGTAGTTTAAGTTTGGAAATAGCCAAATTAACTTCAGACTGTGTTATAAGGCCAACATTAAAGCCACCAATTCATTTATCATCATTGCAAACAATGGGAGTAGAACTAACCACATTGTTTAGAACATCACTGAAATGCTCAATTCCACCATATCTGAAATACACAAACACGACAGAATCCTTACCTCCTGTAACCTTACCTTGTTTATCCTACAATCCCTGTATACCTGTCCGTTTTCTACTACACAAAATATTGACTATCTGGTACAACTCTCTGCTGTTGTGCTGTCTCTTTCCTCGGCTTTGTCATCCAAGCCATCAAAGCCAAAGATTCTTATCAGCAGCTAACTGAACCTTTACACGTGTATTAAGCTCCCTGTAATGCTTTTCTTTAGGATATTTCTTAAGGATATTGGTTGCTTTAAGATATTGGTTAAGGACATTCCTAGAGTTCCTTCTTTCTAAAATATGTTCAAGTGCCTTATCACTCAAATAATTCTGCTTCATCTGCTCCTTTTTTTTTCTAAAGAGTACTGTTAATTTCCAAAAAACCTGTTTAAAACGGTTCCATATTTCCTCTATTTCAGTCGTAAACAAACCATGACTGTCATAATGACTAAGTAACCTATCATGGTAAGCTTTAGCTATAACTGGGTCTTTCAGAGCTTCAGAATTAAAGGTACTTCTTTAACTTTAGCACAACACTTCTTAAGTTTAAGTTACAAGACACTTTTAACAAGGTAACGGTCAGATCCAATTTCAGAACCCTGTATGACCTGATATTCCTAACAGAACTAGCCCATTTGCTGTTAATTAATATATAATCAATCATATTCCTATGCAGTCCTTCAGGTGAAACCTATGTAGATTTATGTATGTCGCGGTGCTTGTAATATGTGTTAGTTATTCTGAAACCATTGAGTTTACCTACCTGTAGGAGACGTTGCCCATTGCCATTGCAGCTACCAATACCAAAAGGGCCTATTACTCCTCCCCAAAGGTCAGAGTCAATACCAACTTTGGCCTTGAAATCACCTACAACAAGGGTAATATCTCCTTTCTTGACAGAATTCAAAATATCCTGAAGTTGTCCGTAAAACCTATCCTTCTCATCCTCATCGGCATCCTCAGTGGAGGCATAACAGCAGATAACATTAAAGTCTTTAACGCTTGTCTGAAATTGTGCTGTAAAAAAACCTTTCATTAATGCACTCATATCCTAGAAGAGCATCACTAGCGTGTCTGATGAGATGCAGACTTAGGCCTTAGAGATGCTTATTATCGTTCCTTCCTGAAAAGAGAATTTTAAGATTATTTTTAAGAATCTGATCTTTATCTGTCCATCTGGTCTCTTGCAAGTCGAGAATATCTAAATTATAATGGGGGAATTCTTGTGTGAGGACATCAAGAGAAAAAGCTCTGTGCAGAGTCCTCACATTCCAACTACCTATGGAGAGAAAATGGTTAGAGGGATGTTTAAAGAAACTATGTTTATTGAGAGAGGGAATGCCGACAATATCAAACAGCTCCCTAATCGGAGTCATGAGGCAAAAAACTGTTCCCCCACCACTAAAGGCTCAAGCCGTTTGGTCACTCAATATTTCGATGACTTCTTTTTCTTTACTACAGCGTTATGAAGGCACTGTAAGAAAAGTGAAATTGAATATGTGATTCACTCTGTTTTGCAGAAATACGTGTTTAACCAGATTTCGTTGAATTCTTATAAATATCAGTTTGTGGAAGACAGGAAAAGTGATGTAGTAAAAAATATACTATCTCTAGGTTTTTCTTTTAAATAGCATATTAGAAAATTGATATAAACACCATTGTAGAGTTGGCATTCTGCTAAATATAACACCAGAATGTTTGTGACTCGATGTCTGTACGAACTGCTACTATAGATGTGATGAAAGGCCATTTATGTATTTCAGATGTGAGTCAAATATGGTGTTTGAAAAAGTATGAATAGATAGTTTTTAAATATTAGGAATTCAACACATGCTTCTTTGAACCTGTTGTTTTCGAGCGGCCAGTTTCAAGTGCCCATAATAACTTTTGAAAAAACATTTTTCATCAAAAGCAGATGTCATCGCGATGTTCTTACTAAGATTTGTCTCACATTTAGTTTTTTCCAATAGATTCCGTGATAGCTTCCTAACATCATCTGCCTGATATGAGATCGAAATTGCTCTACAATAAACTACCTACTAAAATGAAAGAAAATTTAGAAACTGTTGTATAGATTCTTTCAATTAATTTTGAAAATGTTTAGAACGAATATAGAGCAGCGTTTTGTATTACGCGTTTCCAACTTAATAACTGTAAAATTTAAAATATATTGTTCAAAATTTTGAATTATAGAGATTTGACTGAGAATAATTTGTTTTCAGTGATGTTTTCTCGTAAAAATGTTATTTTCAAAGTTAGAGATCTCTGAATGTAATTTTACATTCACATAACATGGAAGTGTCCAAAACATTTTGCAATTTAGTGTATATATATATGTATATATCTAAGTTGAATCTGATTGAAAATATATATATATAATCTGATAAATATATATTTAATTATTGAAGCTGGGAAAAGCTGCGGCCCTTTTATGCTTCTAATTAATGAGAAATAACGTTTGTCAAAACCTCCCCACTTTTGGAGTTGGAACCATACTAAAATATATTTCAACTTGAACAAGTTTCCTCACAGTTGTCAATTTAGAGCATTGGAAATAACACATAAATTATGTTCATTGGATATCTCCGTTATACCCCTACCCTCCTTGGTTTGAAAGGGAATACTAATGGGCCTCGAAAGACAGCCGTCCGTCGGATGAGACGTAAGGCCATGGGTCCAGGTACAAGAGAGCTTACTCTATGAACGTTAAAGAACGCGCTGGATGACCTTGGAGAGAGACTTCCAGATGTCTTCTAACAGCTCTCCATCGAGTCCTCTTTACAACCTCTCTAAGACCTTGGGGTCCTTATGACCTGTGTGCAAAAAGGGTGCCACTCAAAAGTAAAACGACTCAAACTCGTGATCCATTGGAACAATAGACAAGTCGTGTAACCAAATCATAGCTAAAAGCCATATATTTGATTGCTGATGTGTCAGGTCTATTAAAATGAATGTATAGGCAAAAATGCAAATGAAAACCATATTGAAATCTATTCACTAACCTTTCTTCGTATTATTTGCCTATCTATTCTCAATATTTAAAATGTACTTTAGATTGCTAAAAAAAATATATTTTACTAGGAAGTTACTAAAAATTTTGAAAACAGAAAAAAGTACGCAGCAATATATAAAGGCTAAATTCAGAGCAATGCCTAAAACTATGCAAAAGCAAAATAATTTTGTCGTTTGAGAAAGAAAAATGTTTCTTTCAAAACCTTTTACCTAGGAAAATTTCTATTGAAAAATCCAGCAAAATCATTCTAAGAAGAAGACACTAATTAACTTACTTCAATATTAATTGATATAGCATTTCAATAAGGAATGTACTATAAAACAGTCATTTACATACTACAGCAAAGTTTCGATTTTGACGTAAAGTATCGCAATTCTTGCGGCGCAGTATATAAAAGTTCATTTATTTATAAAGAAAAAAAGTACGTTAATGTTACTGTAATTATGTTGTAAACATCTTTGCTTAGTTCAGTCCTCTTTATCATCTACGGATCAAACTACAAACACCCAAGTAACAGAGGGACAGAGTGACTTAGTCTGAGTGCTGGTAATTTGCAGTTCCTACGTTCGAGTCCCACCTGGGTCAGCGTTGAGATTTTTCTCAACAAAATTCCCCACCCTACCGATGGTTTGAAAAAGCCGACGTCTGTCGGATGAGACCTAAAGCCGTGGCTCTGTCTGCATGAGATAGCCATACCCTGTGCACGTTAAAAAATACGCTGGATGTCCTTGATGGGAGACTTCCACCTGTTTCCTAACAGCTGTCCAGTGGGTCTCCTTCCTCTAGACTTCTCTGAGCCCTCGGCATCCTTATGACCTGTCCATTGTGCCTAAAAAAGTGCAGCTCAGAGGTAAAACAACCCAACCCAAGCAGCAGAAAGAGATTAAAGAAAGAAGAATTTAAATTTATGGTCGCTAAGAGCTTAAGTGAACAACTTTGTGAGAATAACTGTCTAAGGAAAAGAAAACTTTAGTTTCCAAAAGTCTGTTGAATAAAAAAAAAGGTTTTGTAATTCAATAATAATTTTTAAACTTTTCAAATAAAATCTAGATCGCTTAACTTAGTGAGGTGCTGTTTATTGCTGAGGCGTTGTCTAGATCAGTGGTTCTCAATCGTTTATGCTTCACGTACCCCCGGGAAATGTGTATGTAACTGGCGTACGCCTTGTATAGATAGATAAAACTATATTATAGTATAACAATGGGAATAAAATAAAACATACATATATATATATATAACATATACGTACCCCACATTGAGAACCCCTAGTCTAGATCAATGTTGACTTCGTTTCACACACGAGTTTATTCATTCAAGCGCATAAAGAAACATCCTACTACTGGTACTTGAGCTTGGACACAAATAAATGTTGCCTCAGAATAATGCGAACTATTTAAACTGTAATTCAATCACACCAAAAACTAGTTTGAAAATTTTGGATTTTGGATTTCGAAACTGTGGATTTGGTCGCTTTGAGTTAAATGTTGTTAATAAATATATTTTTTCGTAATTCTAGCCTTAAGGTTCACTTCCCTTATCCTGTTACAAACTAATACAAATATTTTAATATTCATAGGTTGAGAACCCTTGACAATACAGATAATATACTAACTTGGTAATAAATATTTACATACATGTAGATATTAGATGCCTTATTCAATTATTGTGAATGAAAGTCTCAGCCTTTCTTGAGCTTGAGAATTTGGGATTCAAGTTAATAAACACCATTTCAGAGACTTTCAAATTTGAAAGTTTTTTTTATCTGAAATGCTCAAGAAGAGGGGGGAAATTTTTCTAAAGCTTTTTACTATATATCATAGTTTAAAATAGTTGTAAGAGAAAACTGAAGCCATTTTAGTTAAAAGTTGTTGGTAAAAGATATTTATATCGGTCTTCAATACAAAACACGTTCTTTAACAGGTATTTGCATTATTTCTGGTTTGCCCATGGATTTCAAGTATTATTTATTGTTTTCTCACGAACTTCAAGTGTTATTTATTATTTGCCATTAAATTGCAGGTATTATTATTTTTTTTGCCCACGAATTGCAGGTTTATTTCTTGTTTGACCACGAATTGCAGGTATTGTTTATTGTTTGCCCATAAATTTTCATTATTTAATATTATTTATTATATATTATTTTCTCACGAACTTCAAGTATTATTTCTTGTTTGTCCACGAACTGCAGGTATTTTTTATTGTTTGCCCATAAATTTTCATTATTTAATATTATTTATTATATATTATTTTCTCACGAACTTCAAATATTATTTCTTGTTTGTCCACGAACTGCAGGTATCATTTATTGTTCGCCCATAAATTTCGAGTATTATTTATTTTTTGCCCATGACTTTCAAGTATTATTTATTGTTTTCCCACGAATTGCAGGTATTATTTTTTGTTTGTCACGAACTGCAGGTATTATTCATTATTGGCGCATTGATATCATTTACAGTTTTACCCACATATTTCAGGTATTATTTATTGTTTGCTCATGAATTTCAAGTCTTTTTATTGTTTTCCCACGAATTGCAGATGACATTTATTGCTTGCCCGTGAATTAAAAATATTATTTATTGTTTTCCCACGAATTGCAGGTATCATTTGTTGCTTTCCCGTGAATTCAAAGTATTATTTATTGTTTTTCCGCAAATTACAGGTATTATTTGTTATTTTTCCATTATTTTGATATTGGATATTACAATCTAGTTAAAAATATATCTACAACCTCATTTGGAGGACTTTTAGTTGTCGTGCTATTGGAAGAATGGAGGTTAGCCAGTCTCGAGCCAATACAGTCAGATGGCTTTGCAGACAATTTCAGGTGATGCTGCTTTAAAACCATTTCAAGGTCGTCCAAGAGTCGTAACGACTCGAGATAACGAGATAATCGGCATCTGGCTTTAACTGCCACTCGCCATAAAAACAATTGGCAGCTCGTCATATTTTTTCGGAACTTGCTTCGCATCCAGAAGGAATTGCTGGTCTCAGCCTTCTGTCCAAGATGTCCATAGGATTTAAGGAAGGCATTTGCCCCAGTAGCTTTAATTCATCAGAATTGATTGAAGGTACTGTGAACACTGAATTGCTGTCTGGAGTGATCACACTCCTTATTAAACTGAGTTTCCATTCTCCTTTTTAGATTATTTTCGTAACTCCTTGTAAACGTGATTATTAAACATACAAATATTTATCTGAAAATATTTATTCTTATGCAGAATTGCAATCATACACTGGTTTCCATAAATTGAGGGACGACCCTATGTTATGTGAATGAGAAGCAAACATCGAGGTCATATAACATCTAAAATAAGTTTCTTATTTTGAAACATATGATAGCAGATAAAGATTTCAATCAAATATATCAATATCTCGATTTAGGGCAATATTCGTCAATAGTTAACGAGCTATGGAAGTTTGCATATTTAACAATAACAATGTCAGATACAAAAATTGACTTCAGAAGTTAATTTAAACTTAGTAGTAAATATCGTAGAAGTTTATGTAAAGAATTCTTTTACTATTCTACAATTTTGTACCAGTTTGTTAACACTAGCATTGCTGCTGTCAAATATTCAAACTTCCATAATTCATTAAATACCGAAAGAATATTTTTAAAATCAGCATATTGATATATTTCATTGCGATCTTTATCCGCTATCATATATTTCGAAACAAAAAAAATCTTATTTTAAAAAGTTATGGAACCTTTACATTAGCTTCCCATTGACATAACATAGTATTGTTTCTTAATTTTTGGAAACCAGTGTACTGCAATTTATCAACACAGGCCGGTTCTGGGGTGGGGTGGCGGCAAGAGGACCATGGCTGCTCCCTTTCAGAATGCGAGTAAGAATAAAAGAGGCAAAAATTATTCAGCTGATTTATATTTCATGCGTTTTAAAAGAAATGTTTTAAAGCCCTATAAACGGAAAGGGAAATGTTATACTCCATTGGGAATCCAATCTCTTCACCCGATATACATTTTTTCTGCTCAGTTGTGCTTCTTGCCCCCCCCCCCCCCTGGATTATTTTTCTATATCTGGCCCTGTATCAATATATAAATTTTCTTTAAAATTTCTAAGCGCCTCTTTGACCAATTCTGGCCTTGTAATTGTAGTATAAATTTAACACTAGAGTATATGCAGCTCATATGATTCTTAACAAATGCAAGGTGAGCGGAGGTTCGCTCAGTCAGTTTCATTCCAGGCTCATATTCCAATGCTCTCAAATTAGAATCCTTCCTGTTCCTGGGTTGAGATTTATTTCCGCTAACCCTTTACCTGCTCTCGGGGAGAAAAGGAACAATGCTGAACTTGGAATGGCCGCCGCCTTTCGAATGAGACTATGATTCACGGCTTCTTGGGCAGGAGTGTTATACCCTGATCACGTTAAAGAACATAGTGGATGGCCTTGACTAAAAGTTTCCATCTGTCACTTAACAGCTATGCAGTGTGCATCCATCTTCCCCAAATTTATCTGAGCCCTTAGCATCCTTCTTACCTGAACATTTAGCCCCTTGTGTACAAGAAAGCAACATTCAGAGATAAAACAGCCACAACTAACAAGTACAAGAGCAAGACCCTTGAGGAATGGGATCCTGTAAGATACACTGTCTGCATCTTCTAAAGCTGACTCTGATAATTAAGGGTATAAACACTAATTAATAGTATAATAGGCAATTAAAATTATTCGCGAAATAATATTCGTAAAATATAATAATATATAATCATAAAGCAGTTTGGATTTTTTTTTTGGTTTCAGAGTGTATTTTTCCAAAGGGATTCCACATCTCTGAAACATGTTGCTGAAACTAATTTAGAGAAGACAACCATAAAATAAGGAAAAAAAATAAGGCTTCTGTCAAAAAACGTTATGGATCTAAGACCAGAAATAATTCTTTGCAGTAAAATACATGGCAAATATAGAGAAGAAAATTGTAATTGAACAATATGTTTTCTGAAAGCCATGTAGAAATGGAGTAACAGCGCTTAATTAACGTTTCAGTAGCAAAAAGTTAAAATCTACATATAATTTATCTTTAGTCCTTTTACGTCGGTAGAATTACTTATTAAAGTCCGAAATCAATTGGCGAAACTCCTAAAAGAAGAAGGTAAATAGAAAATGGCTTTACACACATATAATCCATTTTCTTCCTACTGCCGTCCGTAGCCGAGTGGTTAGCGCATTGGCTACTGATCAAAGAGACCCGGGGAAGGCATGGATGTTTGAGATATTTTTCTTTTGAAGTCCTACCATCCTCACAGACCTTCTATTATGGCGAATAAACTGACAGGATCCTGTGAGACCTATGTGGCAAGCAAAATCTAATTTTTGTTGTGCATAGGATAAAAGTGTGAAATGAAAATAAACAAATGGGAACTAATTGCGATTTTACCGTTTACAACAATACTTGCTTGCGGTTTTCGAAATATGACATCTAACACCTCTTTAAGAACACTATCGTTTCTCATTGGACATAAACCTTTCCATATTTGGTTTTGCTGCATCGATTTAAAGCTCAGAAACTGAATTCCTAAGTTTCAAGACATCTGCGATCATCTTATATATCAAATACTTAACGTATGCCTACCTTAACTGTTTCTTAAGAACACTCTATTTCCGTTCAAGCTTTACAGTAAATAGGTATTGTAATTTAATTTTTTTTATTTTTTAAACAAGTAGTTTGCTTTCACTTTTCGAAACATAACAGTTAATAGTACTTCTATTAACCTTAGTAATCTATTCTTTACTCGTTGGACATGGGGCTTTCTTTTAATGCATCAGTTTAAAGCTAAGAAGCTGAATTACTAAGTTTCAAAACAAGCGCTATTTCACATCTTCACGCTCCATGTGGTGAGCAATGAGGCGAAGTAACTCCAAGATGTTCCGGCGAAAATGAGTTTCAGCCAAGCCTTTTATTACCGCTTTCTGATTTTTTGCACTTTCTCTACAGTGTTTTTCGATCAGACACGAGCAATTGGTGTCAAACAACTCAACGATAAAGAAAAGAAAATATTGCAAAGCAGTCTGTTGAGTCAACTCGTCAACATGCTGCAACAGCGTCATCCAGAACGTTAACACTTCAAAAATCATGCTCGCTGTCCGTGAGAGCTTTCACAAAACAGAGATTTCTGTTTTCTTAGCACAAAATAAAATGACTTTCATCTACGATTTCCATCAGACTTCGCTCTGCGACTTCGTATTGTTTCCTGATGTTATAAAAAAGAAAAAAAATCAAGGACATCTTTATGAAGTTCAAGAGTTTTGAATGTCATAAATTTATCTCTCTTGATCATAACTGCAACGCATGATGAGGTGGAAAAATAAATGTAACGTTATCTACAGGCTGACCGAAAAGTATCCCAACCCTAAGTTGAAGGTTATGTAAATCGTTTTAAAATAATTGAAATTGTTCTCCTCCTATTAGATGGCACCATAAAACTCTTGAAAACTATCGGAGACGCAGACTGCAGTATGACAGGTTTAGGATGTCATCAGTGTGGCTTTGTTCGTGGAGGAAGTGAAACTTCTTTTTCCCAGGTACAACGAGTTTTCATTTTGGAACATTATTTTCGTAGTCATTCGATGCACATGTTGCTTAAGAGTTTCGTAAAAAATACCGGTTGCTGCAGTCGTTCAGGAGGCGAGGATAGCCACATTAATGAAATGTTTAAAGGAAATAGGATCTGTTGCTAACAAGAGACGATCCCGGAGACCTACCGTGTTGAACGACACTAAATTGGATGGCGTGCAGAGAGAATTTCAGCAGTCCCATACATAAAAGCTTCAGGAAACTCGCAGTACAAGCAGAAATAATATACGGAAGTGCGCAGACATATGCGACACAGTTACACCTTTGTCCATATTGTATGCACTCAGTCTGGAACTGAAGAAACCCGGATAAAGAAAAATGCACAGTCTACTGCTGATGGCTTCAATAATTTGTTGAAGAACATGGAATAATGCAGCTTTATAGAGTTTCTATTAGTGACGAAACTCGGTTCCACCTACCTGGCTATGTGAATAGTCAAAACAATAGGATTTGGTCCTCCGAAAATCCGTATGTTTCTCATGAACGCCCTTGCACTCTGAAAAAATTGGAGGCAGTGTGTGGTATCATGTTGTTGTACAATGGGATCCATTTTCTTTGAGATGATAGTGAATAGTGCGATATATCTAGAGAACATTCTATCCTCCATTGCACTCCTTGAGGCCAATGAACGAGATTGCTGGTTCCAGCAAGAGAGTACCACACTTCGAACGAAACCATGCAGTTTTCGCAAGAGATTTTCGATAACAGTCTCATTTCTAAAGGCTTGTGGTCCCCAAGATCACCAATTTGTCAATTGCAGGTTTTTTCCTCTGGACGTATCTGAAAGGAATTGTGTATCAAAATAATCCTCACGCACTAGATGAATTAAAGACTAACATTTGCAACAGTAATCGCAAACATCAGTCTTCAAATACTTCACAAAGTGACATCAAACGTGGTGAAAAGAGCTCGGGCTTGCATCCGCGAATAAGGACCCATTTTCAACATATGTTGTAATGACATATAAATATATTCTTCTTTTGTCAGAGATTATCAGATTCTAATTTATGTTTGTAGTTGTTAAATTTTATTTATCCTTATACTGATCTAAGGGACCTGGGTTCGAGTCCCGGGTAAGGCATGGATGTTTGGGTCGTTTTTCTGTTGAAGTCCTGCCATCCTCTCAGATCTTCTACTTTGGCATATAAACTGACAGGCTCCTGTCAGACCTCTGTGGCATGCAGCTGCTTGGGAGGTATTTTTTTTTTATCATTTAGCCTTGCAAAAATATGTGCATTTATTGTGTGTGGCCCGATATTTCAATCACCCTGTACTTGTAGAAGTGCTCTAAAAATCTCCGAGTATACAGGGTGTCTCAAAAATATAGGTATAAACTTTTAGGGGAGGTAGATAACATCTAAAGGAATGAGAATTGCCTAGGAACCCATAACTGGAAACGTCACCGTAAGTCAATAGGCGGCGCTGTTCATCAGTGCGCTAGAGGGGAAATTTCGGATTTCCTCATTCGAGCGGTAGTCGGCTTACGAAGAGCATGCAAAGGCATTCGAACAGGGAGCTGGCAGACATGTACTTAATGTATGGAATTGCTGAGGGCAACGGACGAGCCGCTCAACGTATGTATCAAGAACGCTTCCCACACAGACACGTACCGGGCCACCGTATGTTTGCGCGTGCGCATCAAAATTTGTGCGATCATGGGTCAAACTTGGAGCATCTGCTGTAAAATTATGAACTGTATCGTCTAGTACGCCATTTGTAATAATTATGTCCAATAAATGTTTTCCCATTAATCACTGTCTTTTGTCCTTTCAGATCTTGTACCTCTACCACTTTTCCATGACGTTTCCGGTTATGGGTTCCTATGCAATTCTCATTCCTTTAGATGTTATCTACCTCCCCTACAAGTTTGTACCTATATTTTTGAGACACCCTGTATACTCTTCACAAACTTTGCTATGTTTAACGAATGTCGCTATATTTTTCGTTATGTTTTTATGAACCTAAATAATAATAATAAAATTTCCTCAAACAGCGTTTTACAAATTTTGTTTCAGGTGTCAAACATTTTGTATCGGAATAAATTTTATTTCCTTAAACTAATCTTTACTTTATATTGGCGTTTGCTAAAATGAAACGTTTTTTCATAGAGATACATGAACATGAATCTCTGACCATTTCCATGGATTTAGAAGAGGTTAGTCAACCATGGATTGTCTAATTCATCTTGTTGTAGATGTTAAAAATGCTTTACACCACAAAGCGGCAGTGGCTGCAATTTATTTTGACTGACAGCTGCTTTTGACTCGGTATTGATTATTGGCCTTTTATATAAACTTAGCAAAATAGGGTGTCTGGATATGTAAATATACTCCTTTATTAAAATTTTGCCTTGCTAATAAGAACTATCAGGTTCCTTGATAATATATTCTCAAATAAGAATGCAATTAAGCATGCACAACGGAATTTCATAGGTTGGTATTTTATCTCCTACACCTTTCAATATCCTATCTTTATGATTTATCAGAATTTATTAATAAATATGTTAACTGTTTATTTTATGCTGATGACCTCACCCTACGGGCAATGGAAAAAAATACAAAAAGGGGGAATTTTTGATTCAACATCAAAATTCAACAATTTTGACTTCAAAATGCAGTGAAAAACATACATTCATACTGTGACAAATGACACTTGAAAATAAGCTCAGAGAAATCGTTAGTAATATCTTTTGTTATAACTAAAGCTGTTATAAATAATAATAAATAAATACCCCCTCAAGTAGCTGCTTGCCACAGAGGTCTGACAGGAGCCTGTCAGTTTATATGCCATAGTAGAAGGTCTGTGGGAATGGCAGGACCTCAGCAGAAAAACTACACATACATCCATGCCTTTCCCGGGGCTCGAACCCATACCTCAACTAAATGTTTACGTTAATCATGACGTTGCAAAATACAGATCAACATAAGTATTTAGGAGTAGTCTTCGACTCCAGACTCAAATGGGATAAACATTTACAAGAGTTTCCATACCTGGAAATAAACTCTTTAATTTTGCCAAATGCTTAGCAACATGAAATTGGGGATGCTCTCCAACAAATCTTTATCCTTATAAACATTTGGTTAGACCAAAGTTAGAGTATAGTCTTGGTTTGTTGATGGGAATGCCAGATTACAAATTTAACTAGTTAAATGTTTTTTAAAAAAAGTTTATGAGACTTGCTTCGGGCTTACTGAGGGGTACTCGAAATCTTTCTCTTTTGGCAGAAACAAAACGGCCAATTTTTTAAATCAAAGTAAATGTTTTGATCATTAAGGATTATGCAAGGTTTCAGTTCAGACATAAAAAGCATTTTTGATGAAAGGGATTGCAGATGGGAATTTCGAATTTTGAACTCTTATTGAATTATCTGATATCTGATATCTTCATTTAATATTATGAGCTCCTCGAAGTCTAAAATAATGCCTGACTGACAATAACAAAAGTGAAACATATAAACCCCAAAGGGGCCACAAGGGCAAAGTTATTGTATTAAAGAAACACTTATAATTTTATCGAAATTAAAAAATTGAAAATAAAGGTGATTTATATACAAAAGATCGTATTTGGACTTTGCAGTGTCCAAATAGTAACGAAAGTATTTCTAATACACTGCTCACAAAAATTAGGGGATATTTCAAAAGGAATATGAATCGATAAAAAAAAGAAACATTTGAATTTTTTTATTTAACAAGACCATCAGAAAAGCAAACGACAAGTCAAAGAAAGTTCTTCGATAATGCAAATGAGATGCAAAACCAACTTTTATTTCATTGGTTAAAATGCACTATACAAAAGGCTGAAAGTATTGGAGTATCTGCACGTTCTCTGATCTTAAAAGTGCACATCCTGCAATTTCCCAGCCCTTACAATGCCCCTGCAACTCGATTTGCCAGAATGCGAAGCCTGGACGTCTTGAAGCTGGTCAAACACAGACGACAGTGGCAACAGCACTTGGAACATCTCAAAGCGTGATTAGCAGATTGTGGAATCGCTTTCAAGAGACTGGCACAGCACGAAGAAGACGAGGGCAAGGTAGCCCATCTGCCACAACAGCAAGGTATGACCACTACTTGACCTTAGTGGCAAGAAGGAACAGGCACAGCAATGCAACAGAGCTGCGGGGACAGTTTCTTGCTGCTACTAGACGACGGATATGCACCCAGACCATACGAAATCGGCTCCATCGTGTTGGACTGCATGCCCGGCGACCAATGGTATGCATTCCGTTATCTGCTGAACACCGTAGAACCCGTAGAAGGTGGGCTGATGAGCATCGTCATTGGACCCGTGATCAGTGGTCAACTGTCCTCTTCTCTGATGAGTCACGGTTCAGTCTGCAGCCTGACAATCATCGTGTTCTGATCTGGCGTGAACGAGGAACACGGAGAATCCAAGTTTCATGCGAGAAAGGGACTCCTTCGGTGGTGGTGGAATCATGGTGTGGGCTGGCATCAGCATTGGTGGTCGCACCGACTTCACGTCATCAGAAACGGATCGCTGACTACTGTCAGATATCGAGATGAAATCCTGCACCCTATAGTGGCACCCTATGCTGGAACAATTGGAAACAACTTTCCTTTCATGGACGATAATGCAAGGCCCCACCGTGCGCATCTCGTCAACAACATGCTTTAGGAAGCAGGAATCGAACGCATGGACTGGCCTTCACGTTCTCCAGACCTGAATCCCCTTGAACATGCTTGGAATGCACTGGGAATACGTCTGGCAAACCGTCCAATGCCTCCCACAACACTTCTTGAGTTGGAAGTTGCCCTGGAGCAAGAGTGGCAGAGGATCGCACAAGAACTGTTGGACATTCTGATCCTGTCCATGCCCCATCGCTGTCATTGTATTTTGGCAGTCTTGGGTGACCATATACCCTACAGAACAGTCAATGTGTGCCACTCTCGTCCAGTTTGACATGTATCTGTTCACCCCCACCAATATGTCACTTGCTACCCAATCACGACAATTGAGTTTGCATCTCATTTGCATAATCAAATAACTTTCTTTGACTTGTCGTTTGCTTTTCTGATGTTCTTGTTTAATAAAAAAAAATTCAAATGCTTCTTTTTTAATCGCTTCATATTCATTTTGAAATATCCCCTAATTTTTGTGAGTAGTGTATAATAAGTAAATTGATATGAATCAAAAGGTCTTAAAGTTTATAACTGAATCCTTCATTGATAATGAATATGACAATCTTTTACAGATATTTACTGATGGAGCTTACTTCCCCAATGAAGGTATTGCTACAGCTGCTTTTGTTATGCCAGCCAAAAACGTTTTTGAACAATTTAAATTTTCGACAGATGCTACTATTTTGCAAGCTGAATTTGCCATAAGTCAATTAAATGGGTTGAAAACATTTTCTTAATGAATATATGTTGTCGTTAACAGATTGCAAAGCAGCCGTGTTAGCCTTACAAAAAGATATTTATAATAATAATCATTATAATATCATACTAGATATTTTCAAAACGTACACTAAATCTGTTATAAAAGGTAATCATTTTATTCTTCAATGGTTGCCTAGCCAGTATGGAGTGGCAGGCAATGAGAATGTTTGACAAAATAGCCAATGATACTATTAATTTACGAGTATCTACAAGTTTACCTTCATTTTTCATGTGTCTTAAAAGTAAGGATGAAGAAAAAGAAATTAAAGAACTAAATACATGTTTCATATTTCATGCTACAATTATTAGTAACTTTAGATATTATCTTGATCAAATATTTCATTTTTTAAGCATTTAATTTCGGTAGACAAGATATTAGTAAAATCATAAGATTGCGTGTAGGTACTGCTGCACTAAATAACTACCTTTTCAAAATCAAGAAAACACAGTCCGATATGCGTAACATCTGTCAAGTAAAGAGACTGTTTTCCATGTGTTGCTAAATTGTGAAAAGTATGGTGAAACCCGGAAAAAAATTGTTTAAAGCACTTCAGACTGAATTTACATTATAAAATATTTTGGATCTCGTTAATTCTTCTTAACCTTTCAGGACCATAAGGTTTCTAAGAGTAAATATTAGTATGTAACTGTTTATTTTAGTTTGTTTAGACGTAAAATAAATAAAAATCATAAAAAAATGCATAACAATGTGTAGTTTTTTTGGAATTTTATGGGAAATATTTTTCCCAATGGACTATAAAGGTAACACAAATTATAGTTTGGCTTATTATGCAATGTCTTTTATTTATTGGTTTATTAGAACAAAATGTTAACTAAAATAATACAAAATTATGAAATAAAATTACTATACAAAATGATGTGCTAATTATGATATTCTGCGAAGCAATTTCTTTTGGTAGTGAGGCAAAGATGGACATTGCACATAGTACATATATTATGCGTCCTGACAGTTCTGTTTTTGTTTTCTAAACGTTCCCGTTTACGTAATTGCGTTCGGCATACGTTCTATTTTGATATTCTGTATAAAAAATGCAGATAAGGTTATAATTAAATACGACAATCACCAATTTTAAAATGGGAAAAAATGTTTCCCTTAGTCGTGAAAGGGTTAATTGGTTATCTACCATATTTTAATTGGTTTCTTCGAGAATCAATGCTATATAATAGAGTATAAACTTTGATTTCGATTTCTTTTTTACGTCTGTGGGATCTAAATATCGCATTGTGTCAAAGAACATTCTCTAAATGTCGTCCTTGATATAACAATGCCATGTATATAAGAATTATTACATTGTGTATTCTTCTAAGTATATATGTAATGTTATTATTGCATAATCATATTCTAAGTATTTCAGTTTTTTAATTGATTTTGGGGTAGAAGTGTACAACTAAACGCCCCAGAGGCGTGTAATGTTAAATAATAGTAACCAAATAAGAGATACATGATACATTGGCCGAGGTCGGAAATGAATTTCGTTATTCTGGCGTTCTTATACTGACATTTCATTGTATAATGATTCAAATTGAAATTGTTTAAGGACAACAACAGTTCACAAACGAGGCAATGAACAACTATATTATTCATATTTTTTTGATATTTCTTATTGTAATCAAAAAATTATTTTTTAACATTAAAGATTTTCTTCACTTGCACAATTCATTTTGGTACCTGAATTGAACACACGAAGGACGTTTAAAAAGCTCTTGACATGCATCTGTAGAACATAAACCATTGCACTTACTTCAACGAAACATTTACTGTCCTTGAAAGTACTGCTCGCCAGCATCTCTGCAAAGTTGAAGACCTCTACGCCAATTCTGTAACGCTTTGTGGTACTCCTGTTGGGGAATACTTCGCAACTCTGAATGAATGCACGTTTGCAAGGTCTTGCACCCTTAATAAAGATTTCTCAGCAAGTTACTATTTAATTTATGGAAACAATAGATATATGGCAAATTCAATCGCATGGTGCAAGATCAGGTTAATATGCAGGATGGGGTAACTGTTTGATTTTTTCCAGCTTCAGTTAGGCTGTAACTTACCGGTTTGGAGGAATACGGTCATTGTCATGATAAAGGAGAACCATTGACACGCCTGTTGTTGGACGCTGCTCCTTCATCTCCTTCATCTCCTTGGTCATCAATGGTGGTATAGGATTGGTCATTTATAGTCATTTTTTAAGGTAAGGTATCGACGGCTACTACTCCATAGGAATTGAAAAAGATTATGATCATCCTATTCCTTGAACAACAGTCTTGTCGGAGGATTTGGGAACGCGGTTCATCTTCCACAACCCAAACACAGTTGTCGATCATTCTGGGAATTGCAGTAATAAAACTACATCTCATCACCTGTGACAATGCCCATTAACCGTTTCGGGTTATTAGGCTTAAGCATTGCCAGCATCTTCTTGCATGAGTCAACTCTAGCCCCATTTCCATTTCTGCATAGTATTTTCCACTCCGTTTTAGAGGTATTTAAAATATTAATTTGAAAATTGCAGGAAATATGCAGAAATAGAATCATGTTTACCTCTAGTATCCTTACCATTATTCTCAAAGTGAAGGGGAGAGACATGGCCCCTTCTGAACATTTAGATCTGTCCCTGGTGACAGCAATATTTATTCCTAACTTTAGTTGAACTTGTGTTGGTTTGTGTAGTCCAGAGCCAATTATTTATGCATTACCTTCTGGTATAAGAGTGAAACAGGAAGAATGTCGATAATGCTATATTTGCATTCAGTAACCTTTGGAATGACACGAGATTTCAAACACATCTCATTTGGAATATACGTTCTATGTGTCTTAGAGACTCTTTACTTATGTATGCTAACATTAGTTTCTGCTCTGAAATCATGCATAGTTAGATGCAACCTGGGACGGATTAAGCGGTAAAAAAACATGCAAGTACATGGGGCTCAAATGAAAAAGGGGACCCAAAGTAGGCAAATTATTTTAGGCCATTTAATCCTGCGTTCAATGCGCAATTATGTCCTTTTTGCTATTTAGACGACACAACTTTAAAACGTAATGCTACTTACGTATTAAAACTGAATGCTACTTACGTAATGTGTCAACAAATATTCTTTCACTTTTAATAAGTTTCATGAATGGTATGTTATATTAAATTAAATGTAATAATATTTAAATGCTTATATTACCGTCATTTCTAATTTAAATTTAAGCACATTATTGCAGTTTAAATGTGTTACGCGTGTGGCCTATGTATCTTAAATATATGAGGCCTAAGCGTCTTGCATGAATGGGGTCATGGGTATTTGGATTCGGCCTAGGAGGTGGTAAACAGCTAGTAAACAATTTTAAGAAAAATAACCAATTATCTATAAGCGTCCAAGGGATTGAAAATAAGGACAAAATATGTCAGTAATGAAACAACTTACTAAATTCATATTAACTTCAAGGAGAGATTTAGCGCCACTAATAATTTTCTATTGGTAACAGAAACTAGAATTGTTTCCCTTTGAAGTTAATACATATTCATTATGCTAATTCATAATAGACATTTTTACTTTAGAATTGATCTTTTAAGATGGATATAGAAATTTAGGTACTTTTTAAATTTGAAATTTATTTATTGCTTTTACATCGTTGGAGTGGAGATGGCTCAGTCGGTAGCGCGCTAGGGCCATAATCTGCAGTTCCCAGGTTCGAATCTCAGCTGCGCCAGCGTTGACATTTATCTCCGCCCTGCCCACGATCAATAGGAGATGCCGATGGGCTTGGAAAGACCACCGTCCATCGGATGGGACATTAAGACGTGGTCCCATGTGCGGGAGAGATCCATAACCTCTGCTCGTTAAAGAACACGCTCGATGGCCTTGATGCGAGGCTGTCATCTGTCTCCCAACACCTGTCCAGTACACCTTCCCTAAACTTTCTCTGAGCCTTCGGGGTCCTTGTAACCTGGTTATTTAGCCCATTGTGTGCCGAAAAGTGCTGCTGAGAAGGAAAACAACCAAACCCTATCCATAGTAAATACACAGATTACCTGTAGAAATAGATTTCAACAATTATTAAAAACATCTGAAATAAAATTATCGCTGACGCGGCGTGAATCGAACCTGCAACTCTCTAGATACATACCAGAGCACTCAACTGTTAAACCACGCATCAGATCCTAAAATCTTCCAGAATTCCTAACTTTAGTCTCAATTAGATGACATGATTGCAGATAAAGTCCTCGTTCATCTGAGCTATCTCTGGCTCGTGCACATACACACCTGAAGCGCAACTAGGTGACACACCTGGTATGTTTTTATACTTCTCCATGCATTTTGAATGTTGACATATTTTAGTAACCCATAGTTATTTAATTCTGCATTCACAGCGACCATTAGGTTTATTTGAAGCCACTGTCTTCTCTGCAGTAGTCTCCTAATACTGGGTATCGTGAAAATACTGTACCATGGGAATCCGAACTCATGACTAAAAAAATCTAGAAAAAAATTAGATGTAAACAATTATACGATTATCTAATGTGCTTTGTTTCATAAATTTTTAGAAGCGATGAATATTTAATTTTCCAGTTAGTCATTGTTAGAAAAAAGGGCAACTCTTTGTAATTCAAAACAATACAGGAAATTATCAATATTAACCACTTTTATGCGAAGTTATACCAGTATGCTATTTATTTACTAGCTGAACGTACCCGGTGCTGCCGGGGTGTCACTTTTAATCTGTACATTTTTATTTTCACTGCCCTAAAGGTAAATTTTGTAAGTACCCTCCCCAGCCCCACACTTTGGCATAGATTTTCAACAGGAAGAAATTTGCCCTGGGTTTGCTTGGATCGTTGTTGACGTCAGCGAACTCTCTCGTAGCCGGTGACTTAGTTTCTCTGTAAGCGATCGAGATTTTTATTTACGTTATCACAGAATTTGCTGCCCTATGGCTCCCGTGATATTCGTCTGCACGGTCCAAATTTCTTGCACAGCGTCCCCCGTGTGCCTCAGTGATTGGTTTAAAAATCAGGTTCCCACTTGGCCGTGGCTTCGTTTCCACACAAATTGTGACAGCTCGTGCCTCACTTTTAATCTCCATATTTCGTTGTCTCCTGCACTAATGGTTAGTTTTGTGAGTATCCCTCCCGACATTTTATGACAATTTGAACACGAAGAATTTCCCGGTGTTGCAAAGGTCATTGCTGGCTCGGCGCGCGCTCTGAGCCCGTCGCAAACAATCGAGTTAGTTATTTCGTCAGATTTTGGCATTCTGTAATTCCCGACGTATTTCACCGAAAGGTCCCAAATTTCGTAGGCGGGTCCCCCTGTCCGACCCCATGTTTGATTAGAAAATCAGGGCTCTAGCTGCAATGGAAACGCTTCAATAATGTCTTTAAAAATGTGGGGATCAGATTTACAGCAGAAGATTTAAATGCTATTTTAACACTTTACTTTCACAGTTAGAGAGCAGAAAATAGCAACAGTAAATTTGACAGTGATTCTCGTTTCCCATAGGAATAGCATGGTAAATATGTTTGGTTCTAGTAAGCCCCCCTTTTGGACTTTCGATCTGAAATTTGGCACTGTAATCTGGACCACAACCAGAAACGTTCTCTGAAGATTTGAAGCGTGTACGTTGATTTCCCGATGAGTTATGGCTGCCATAGACAGACAGACACACAGACACCTCCTGTTATTATATAGATATAGGAACATTACAGATTAACAATATTACATAACAAGAGAAACATTTTAAATATTTAGGCAATTTCCACTACAATGACCACATTTTTCCCAACAGAATATCCTCTGCATAGTTTAATAATTTCTTTTCCGATGAAGCAAGTAGTAAATTCCTTCTTGGAGCAACATGACGTGGCATTAATATTCTATTGGGCACCGAAACTACGAAAGAAAGTTAGAAGTTTCCTATAAAATATAGAAGAGAATTCTTTGCAGAAAGAAATAACAGAAGTATTTGAACAAGCAATCATAGAAACAGTGTGCATATTTCATCATTTCAAAGAAAAGCATTGTATTTTTCGCATAAAAGTGGTTAATATTGATAATCTTCCTGTATTATTTCAAAGATATGCATTGTATTTTTGTATCTCCTATTCTTTTGGAAGTAATTGAGTTCGTTTTTCTTTAACCCATGTTTCAGTCCATTTTGCTTGCTTTTCAACCTTATTTTAAAATCTTACTTCCAGTTTTTTTTTTTTTTTCAAGGTTAGTTTTCGTTTTATTTTGTTGCATGGAAAATTTCACTAGTCTACATGGGACACATTCGTTTTTCGGAAGAATAAATGTATAAGACCGAGTGCTTAACGCGCTTGGCTATTGATCAAAGGGACCTGAGTACGCGCCCCGAGTAAGGATGTTTGTGTTTTCTCTCTGCTGATGTTTCGGTTTACGTATACAATCGTCCTGCTTGCCAATCATGCATAAAAATATTAAGATGCGAAACTTTATAAGTTGGGTTATTTTACCTCTAATCGGTATTTTTATGCTCACAATGGGCTAAAAAACCAGATCACAAAGGCCCAAAAGTTCGGGGAATATTTGGGGGAAAGAACCGACTGGACAGCTGTTAGGCGACATATGAAAGCCTCCCGTCAAGGCCATCCAGCACCTTTTTAATGTGCAAAAGGTACGGCTCTCTTCAACACTGGGTCACGGCTTTACGTCCCATCCAATGAACAACCTGTCTTTCCAAGCCCATCTGTATACCCTTTCCGACATAGGGGAGGGCGTGTATTAGAATGGATATTTCTCATAAACTTTATCTATATCGTACACGTTTTTTTTTTCAAATATTGAGGTTGTTGCTTGGGTTGTTTCACCTCTGAGCGGCACTTTTTTTGCACACCATGGGCTAAATGGCCAGGTCACATGGACCCTGAAGGCTCAGAGAAGGTGGGGGAAAGGGACCCGCTGGAACAGTGGTTGGGAGACAGATGGTAACCTCCCGTCAAGGCCATCCAGCGGGTTCTTTAACATGCACAGGGAATGTCTCTCCCCCACACGGGCCACTGCTTAACGTCCCATCCGACGGACGGCGGCCTTTCCAAGCCCATCGGTGTCCCCTACAGACCGTGGGCAGAGCGGGGAATTTTGCGCAGATAAATTTCAACCTTTACCAAGCTGGGACTCTAACCTGGGAACTACAGATTACGAGTCTGGCGCGCTGCCGACTGAGCCACCCCGACCCAAAATATCTTGAGAAATAAACAAATGAATCAAATACGTTTGAAAACTTAAAAAAATAACCTGTTCTTTTCTATTGTAGAAAATATTATAAGTATTTTAAATTTTCAAGTGCAGTTATATTTTATCTTACGTACACATGATGCCTTTAATATTTAGAAATTTACAAGATTCAAGGTAGGAAACGAATAGGTATGACCATATTTGAAATATTCGGGAGAAGGAATTGTATGCCTCTTTCCTTCCCCGCAATCTGGCATTGTATCATTATACGTAAACCGACACGTGATGTGAGCATCGATGCCTCAGAATCGTGAGATGTTTTTTTATGACCATCACTAATTCATCGTACACCCAAATATGTTTCTTCTTTTCTGATTGTTCCTGTCCCAAAAAAGTTACTATCTTAAAAGAATCATAAAAGGATAGGAAATCTAGAAATATTTTAAGTATAGTTAACTGTAAATGTCATATTTTGGGTTCTGATTTAGCAAGATTAATGATCTAAAATAGATATTAAACATAGTTCAATATATTTCTATATATTAAAGTTTACGTTATTACGTTAATAATTTCTATATATATAATTTTTATAATATAAATATTTACGTATTACGTTAATAGTTATTATATATGGTGCTCATTAAATGACTAGCCTAATTTTAGCATATTATAACTTTTAAATGAACACTGGTAATTTAAACACAGTTTTGAACAGAAGTGGGATAAACACACAGAGTTTTAATACATAGTTAATGAACTTCAACTTTGCATCCCTAGTGGCATGTACAATGTCTAAACGATATTCACACTCGCGCAACACATTTTCCAACATTTGTGGGTAACTGTCGTCTTAAGTGCACAGCTTCTAAAGCGTTGCTAATGGCGCGGTAAACAACACACACCAGCACAGAAACTCATGCGTGTACGTTGTTGAGTTGTTTTACCACTAAGCGGCACTTTTTTGCAAACCATTGGCTAAATGGCCAGGACACATGGACCCCGAAGGCCGTCAAGGCCATCCAGCGTGTTCTTTAACGTGCACAGGGTATGGCTCCCCTGCACAAGGGCCACGGTTTAACGTCCCATCCTACAGACGGTGGTCTTTCCAAGCCCATCGGTGTCCCCTACTGACCGTGGGCAGGGCGGGGAATTTTGCAGAGATAAATCAACGCTGACCCGGCTGGGACTCGACCCTGGGAACTACAGATTACGAGCCTGGCACGCTACCGACTGAGCCACACCCCGCCCCACATGCGTGTTCGAGAACACAGGTAAAAAAAGTAAACAGATATACGACTCCTCTTCAAAAAATTATAGAATGCTATAATCTGGGTATTTATTTATGGACACTCTGTAGTATCGTCAAGAAATTGCTTAGAACACTTTCTATTGCTTTTTTTTTAGTACGACTGTTAATCCACACTATGGGAAAAGTTTTATATGGCAACTGTAAGTGCAAATGGAAAGTGAACATTTTCATTTTTATCTGTGCAGGCAGCGTTCCTGGCTCGTAATCTGCAGTTCCCAGGTTTGAGTCCCACCTGTGCGAGCGTTCAGATTTATCTCAACTAACCAGCACCTTGCCATCGGTGAGAAAGGAGACACCAATGGGTTTGGAAAGGCCGCTATTCGTTAAGCTGTAGTTCCGTGTGTGGGAGAGATCCTGTGCACGTTCAAAACACGCTGGATGGTCTTGACATCGGATTGTCTAACGTTTGTCTCCTAGCAGCTGTCCAGAGGGTTTCTTCCCCTCAACCTTTTGTGAGCCCTATAAGTCCTTGTAACTTGGTCATTTAGCACATCGGTTTCGGAAAAAGTGCCACTGAAAAGTAAAACAATCGGACAACCGGTTGCCATCTGTATGAAACTTGTTTCCCAGAAGAGGAAGCTTCCATCTCTCACGTAAACCAAATTTATACAACACTTGAAGTAACTCCTGATTAGTACAAAATTAACCAAAAGCTTTCATGTGGAAAAATTACATACCATAAAATCTCTCACTAAGTGAGAAAAGATATTTGAGTATAAGGCTTTGAAATCTCTAGTAAAGAAATGCCTAATCCCTACTACTGAAGATAATTACATTAACAAAACAACTGAAAACGAAATTAGATCATGCTTTCTCAACTAATGAAACGATAAAACTACGTAGCTAAATCATTAAACTGCAATAAAAAGCAAAGAAATAGGAGGATTAAAGGAGATAATATTTTTTTTGCTTTTCGAGAAAGTATACAAATTCGAAAGAAGAGTTAGAATGTTTTACCACTGAACAGTATTTTTTTCTGTACACAATGGACTAAAAGATCAGGCCATAAAGATCCCGAAGGCTGAGAAAATATTGGAGTACGACAAGAAAGTGCTGGTTCGGTTGGGACTCTGATTTCTAGGCTGATGCTCTGCCGACTAAGCCAACCCTCTCGCCAAGCAAGAAGCTCAAGGTTAAGAAAACTGTTCAACCATTCCACGTACCAGAGTTTTTCAGTTTCATCCCATCTATTTCGTGCGGATTTTAATTAATTATGAGGTTTCCTTTATCCTTTGGCAAATACATTTTAAGCGTAAGAGTTATTGTAACCGCAAGACTTATAGCGATGCAAAATGCTTCACGAAATAATTAAACACATTTTTACAACAAGTAGGTGACAACATGGTAGGTGAACTTCATGTTTAACGCTTATAACTAAGCGTTAAACATGAATTAATATGTATGTTGAATCATTAATGAAGCTAAATTAGAACACAGGATATATTTTAAGTTGCGGTATTAAAGTATATATATCTTAATTTTTGCGTTACTCCTTTCAAAGACTTTTTTATCGTAAAAACGGCAAAAAAAAGAGGAAAAATATTAAAAGTTTTTCAAAATTAAACGATTAGTGGAGTCATATTGTGCGATTCCGAGATATTGATATGTTAATTTTTTTTTACATATCTGTTGATTTGACATGTGATAGCTTAATAGTCATAAAAAACTCTATTCATGAATTTTACACCTGGAAACCCTTAAAATATAATTTTGGCACATATCTTTTGAGATAAATGTAGTTGCCTGCATTCGGATTCATCCTTATGTGTCAGCTTCTTCCGAATACTGATGAATATATAAGACAATGGTACATAAATCTAAAAAAAAAAGATTATTTTGAAAGCTTATTTGACCTCGCAAGTTATTGTCAAGCTTTAAATAAATTCAGAAGGAAAATTTCTTAGATCTGGTATTTCTGCTTTAAAATATTCCGTTTCCTTCACACGCTATCAGTATCGTCTTGGACCACGTGGCGGCTAAGCATCATCGTCGGGGTGTGCTTTACACTGACTCGCTTAGCTCGCTACAAGCTTTGATCTCGGTGACGCATCGGCCTCACCCAGTTCTTTCTGAGATCCGCCAGCAGCTATATCGTCTGGTAGCCACCACCACTATTCTTTTCTGTTGGGTGTCCGATCACGTCGGCATCAGGGGCAATGAATGACTTTGGCAGACACAACTGCCAAGTTGGCCACGTCCCTGTTCAGCTCTCCATTGCTGGTTGCATATTTGGATTTCGGACAGCGTTTTACCATCGAGCTCCGGGCACAGTGGCAGAGATCTTGGTCATAACAGCTTAAGAACAAGCTCTTTGAGATCAAACCTATCACCAAACCATGGAAATCATGTTACCGCAGGAATCGCAAAGAGAAAATTGTACTTGCTCGACTCCACTTAGATCATTCTTTTATTACTCATTCGTTTCTTTTACGAACGGACGATGAACCTTAGTGTGAGTTTTGCGACACCGTTTTAATTATTAAACATATTTTAGTCTCTTGTCCCGCTTTCAACTTTGAAGATAGACAGTATTTTAACTTTCGCGATTTTTCATCCAAACCTTTTGCTCTCGGACATCTTTTACCTGATCATTGCTTTTTACCACAGCTTTTTTCCTTTTAAAAATATTGTGGTTGTTTTAATAGACTTTGATTTTACCTAGTACTTTGTATATCTAATCCAGGTCTTTTACACCTGGAATTGTTATAATTTGTATTTTTCAAGTTGTTTTATTTTATGCTTATACCCTTGTTCTTTGTTGGTCTACAATTTCATAATGTAGTATTTTTGTTTTAACTATTGGTTGGGGGTACAAACATCTTTTATCTTTTATATTGTCTTTTATTTGGCGCATTATGGCCTAGTCGTCCATGCGCCGTAAAACCCCAAACAACCAACCAACCATTTCCTGCATACACTATCTGATCAAAAGTATCCGCACACCCTTTCTGACTAATGGATTTGCCAATATACGCCAGAGCCATGGCCCAAATAGATATAAAAAGACGCACGTAGCTTGGCAAACCTAATAGATAGCAAGAATAGGAGAATGGGCAATACGGAAAAGCTCAGTGATTTCAACGTGGCACGGTTATAAGGATGCCATCTTAGCAACAAGTCAGTTCCGGACATTTCAGTCCTTCTGCAGCTGCCCCGATCAACTGTAAGTGGTGTTATTGTGAAGTGGAAACGCCTAGGAGCAACAACAGCGCAAATCGAGACCGGTAGGCCACGTAAAATAACAGAGCGGGGACCGTCGAATGCTGAAGCAGGTGGTGTGACAGAATCGCCCTGTCCTCGATTGCAACACTCACCACCGAGTTCCAAAATATCTCTGGAAGTAACGCCAGCTCCATAACAGTTCGTCGTGAGCTGCAGGAAATGGGTTTCCATAGCCGAGCAGTCGCACACAAGCGTAACATCAGTAACATCAACGCCAAGCGTCGGTTGAAGTGGTGTAAAGTACTTTGCCAGTGGACTGTTGAGCTGTGGAACCGCTTTTCTGAAGTGATGAATCTTCACCATCTGGCGGTTCGACGGATGAATCTGGATGTGGAGGATATCAGGTGAATGCTACCTGCCTGACGATGTTCTGCCAACAGTGAAGATTGGTGGAGGAGGCATCATGTTCTGGGGCTATTTTTCATGGGTCTAGCTAGACCCCCTAGTTCCATTCAACGGGACTCTGAAAACAACGACCTGTAATGACATTCTCGACAATTCGGTGCTCCCAACTTTATGGCAACAGTTCGGTGAAGACCCTTTCCTGTATCAACATGACAATGCCCCCATCCACAAAGCGAGACCGTGCAGGAATGGTTTGATGAGATGGGTTAAGAAGAACTTGACTGGGCTGCACAGAGCCTTGATATCAACCCCATGGATCACCGACTGCGAGCCAGACCGAACGGCCCGATATCAGAGACAGGCCTCCCTAATGCTCTTGTGGCAGAATAGAAGGCATTTTCCGCAGCAACGTACCAAATTCTAGTGGAAAGCCTTCCCCGCAGAGTGGAGACTATGATAGCAGCAAAGAAGATATACCAACACGATATTAATTCCTTTCCCATTACCGAGATTTTTACCATATTTGCGAATGAGCGAGTTTTTAGCTGAAACGTTATATAGAGCTTATTCTAATTTTTTCCTTTGTATTTCGTAGGTATTTCACCATTATTTATATATATTTATGAAGTTATTTCATTTCGAATTTAACGAGAAATAAAAATAGGAATATTTCACTGCAGCAATCGATTTATTTTACCATCCGACCTTTGTGAAAAACGATTCTGCAAAAAAAAAAAAACTTTATGAAAAAATGTGTGCTATTCCGAATCATTTATTTTTCATCTGCGAAAGACGATTCTTTATGCCATTTTTTCCTTTTCTTTCTTGTTCTTAATGTGTAAAAAATTGTTTCTCCTGCTTCATAAATACCTTATTACTTCGAAATATATCTCAGCAATTCCCGGTATCTCATAACCGTTGGATTTTAGATTGGAATTGAATGAGAACACTCCTTTTTTCTTCTGAGAAAAAAGAAAAAGAAAAACGAAAACCTACAGTTGGAAAAATTGTTTCTCGGATGCTTCAGTAAGAGCAGTGTTGTCATGGGCTTACATTTTGATTTAAGTATAAAAAAGGGCTTTATTAAAATGTGGACGGATTTCAGTTAATACGCTATTTCTCTTATCCTTGGTAAATAAATATCTGTGCTTATAGAAGAGTGGTACAAGACAGGTAGTTGTGTAAAGTGAAACAAAAGAGCTGGTTTTATATCATCACCTCGAATTATATTAGCATCGTTTCAGATGCACGTGGAACAGAGAGCGTCCTGCATTAAATATTTTTCTTAAAAGTGAGTTGTTTTAGCAAAAAATCGGTGCTTCTAGTACTTCATGAGTCAATCCATTAAAGACTACAAATTTTATTTTTTTTTTTGTGAATTGTATAGGCATTTTTTGAAACTGGGCGGTTTAAAATTTTATTAGTACAACGGTATGATTCCTCAGCGGAAAAACATTCATCTCACATATAAGTGCTGTATAATATTTTTTGTATCTTCTTATCACCCCTGTAGAGCCTCAGGAGAAGTGCTCCCAATTTATTTTTCCGAACTTCTTTACAAACAAAAATACTTTAGTTGCGAAACAGCTCTACTCAAGAATATTTAGTAAAATTAAATTGGTCTGTAATTGTAATGGTAATAATGGTAACTACGTAGGTATTCACTGGTATGTAAATGGTAGCTACGTAGGTATTTATTGGAGGAGAACTACGCACCAATCCCCAGTGATGATTCACAATACCGGCCAGTCCTAGCACCTAAAGTCCGAATTATGCAGATTCTTAGTATCTGTCCAAAGAGATACTCTCTTGGGAAACGGAACGGAAAGGAAGGTCTGCCAATCAGTGTAGCCTACTGATCTGGATTATTATGGCTATTTTTTTCTACCCTGCTGACGACTGATCAACCACACAGGGTTCTAGTGCCGACCATATATAGCCATCTAAATGGATTAATGGCTCTGAGTTTGATTATGGATCCTGGATTAAATGCAGTGGTGGGCTTCTGTGTAGGGAGAATCTCCCGCTGTGTTTCCTGTTTGTTTGCGGGTTGACAGCCCCAAGTGAATATATTCACAAGATATGTTTTATCAGCTGGTGGATAATCCTAGGCATCACCAAATTCTGTATTGGAGGAAGTCTTCCATTATATAGATGGCTTCAGTCTTTAGTGGTGGGGAAAGGGTCTGTACCACATGTCTGCGATTAGGGGGTTGTTTGATATTGTCGGCAATCCGTCTCTCAATAAACATAGTTTCTTTAAGCATTCCACTAACCATTTTCTCTTCATAGGTAGTTGGAATGTGAGGACTCTGAACAGAGCTTATTCTCTTGATGTCCTCACACAAGAATTCCACCGTTTAATTTAGATATTCCCGCCTTGCAACAGACCAGATGGACAGATAAAGGTCAGATTCTTAAAACTAATCTTAAATTTATCTTTTCAGGAGGGTAGATAAAAAGCATCTCCAAGGTGTAAATCTGCTTCTCGTGAGGCTCTTCTAGAATATGAATGTATTAATGAAAGGACTTACAGCTAAATTTCAGAAAATATTAAAGACCTCAATGTTATTTTTTGTTATGTGCCCACTGAGGATGCCGATGAGGATGAGAAAGCGTTAAGGACAACTTCAGGATATTTTGAATTATATCAAGAAAGAATATATTACCCTTGTTCTAGTAGACTGCACTGCCAAAGTTGGTACTGACCGTGACTTTTGGGGAGGGGTAATAGGCCATTTTGGTATTGGTAGCTTCAATGGCAAAGGGCAACGTGTCCTACAGGTAAGTAAACTTAATGGTTTCAGAATAACTAACACTTATTACAAACATCGGGACAAACATAATTGCTTAGTTTCACCAGGTGGGTTGCATAAGAAGATGATTGATTATGCATTAATTAACAGCAAATGGGCTAGTTCTGTTAGGAATACCAGGTCATATAGGGTGCTGAAATTGGATCTGACCATTACCTGTTAAAAGTGTCTTGCAACTTAAACTTAAGAATTGTTGTGCTGAAGTTAAAAAATTTACCTTTAACACTGAAGCTCTGAAAGCCCCAGTTATCGACAAAATTTCACTTCGTCATTATGACAGTCATGGGTTGCTTACTACTGAAGTTGAGGAATAATGGGACCATTTTAAATAGGTCCCATTTCTTGAAGCTAACAGCAGTCATTTGGGTAAAACGAAGCAGAGGGGGCAAAATTGTTTGAGTGGTAAGTTCACTGGAGCTTATTTATGGAAGAAAGAATTGTAGAATATCCTTAATCAACACTCTAATTGCCTAACAGAAAGTGTTACAAAGAGCTTAATAGACGTGCAAAAGATTAGTTAACAGCTGATAACAATCTAGTCTTATTAGCTTGGCTGACAAAGCAGATGAAGCAGACAGACAGCGTAACATCAGAGAGCTCTACCAGTAGTTAATGTTTTGTGTAGGAAGTAAACGGACAGGTATACAAGGATTGAAGTTCAAGCATGGTAAGATTATTGATGTTGAGAATTTTGACTTGGCTAGGTGGGTTGAGCATTTCAGGGATGTCCTAAACAATATGGTTAATTATATTAATATTGTTGGTAATGAGGATAGATGCATTACTGGATGTAATGTTGGCCCTATATCGCTGTCTGAAATTAATATGGCTATTTTTGAATTTACGTTGCATACGTCCCATGGGTTAGATAAAATTACTACTGAAATGCTTAGAGCTGGGAATGTTTCTGTTACCACACGACTGGCGGAAATTTTGAATATCTTTATATGATAAATGCATTGTTCCTAAGGAATTTACCAGAGCTATTATTACCTTTATTAAAAAAAAAAAACGGTAATCACAGTTCTTGTTATAACTATAGGGATTTCAGCTTACTTTCTTCCCCAGATAAAGTTCTTTGTATTATTGTGCTTAAGGAAATTAAGGATCTGTTTGTGGAACAATTGAGCGATGAACGTATGGATTCAGAAGTGGTAGGGGAGGTGTTGTTCAGACTTTGTCCTTCACTTAGGCTGATTCTTGAGAAATGGTTAGAGTTTAAGAAATCTTTGGTTACCAGCTTTGTAGATTTCAGAAATGCTTTTGACTCTGTTGGGCGTTATAATTTATGGTTGATCATGATATCGTATGTCGTATCATACAAGTTAGTTAACATAATGAAAGCTCTCTATAATAACACAGAGTCGTGTATGAGTATTGGCAAAGTTGTAGCAATTGGGTTTAACGTTGCTTCTTGTGTTCGACAAAGGTGCATTTTGTCCCCTTTCCTCTTTAGTTTGGTTCTGATTATGTTAAGTGAAATTCACTGCAAGGGACAGATTCTGAGCTTAAATGGTCTAGGGATCTGGAAATGTTTGATTAAGATTATGCTAATAGTTTAGCGCTTTTGGCAAATGATGTTGATAGGATGAACTCTTTCATTAGAGCTGTTGATGAGATTGATAGTAGAGTAGGTTTGATGATAAACAGAGAGAAAACTATAGTGATGAAAATTGGTCAGGCAGGTTGTGGTTCAGTTAATCTGATTGATTGCGCCCTTGATCAAGTGACAGCCCAAAGTGTACCAGTGTAGATGGCTTCAGCCTTCAGTACTGGGGGAAATAAGTCTTTGACCCATGCGTGAGATTAGGAGGCAGTTTGATGTTGTCAAACTGCCTCCTAATCTCAGGCATGGACCCTTCAGTTTAATTATCTTGGGAGCTATGTATTATACACTAGTGATATGCAGCATGAGATAAAGAGAAAAATATAGATTGCTTCTGGGACGCTTAAAAGTGTATGGAGAGTGTGAAGAAATAGGCGTATACATCTAAACACTAAACTAGGCTGTACAATATCTAGGGTTTGCTATGGTAGTGAAAAGTTGACCCTTTGTAAACAAGGTATATCAGGAAATTTGATGCCTTTGATTCTAGAATCTAGATCTTAATCAGTATCTTAAGCATTAGGTGGTTCAACTTTGTAAGTAATTATGAGGTTAACAAAGGAACGGCAATCTCAATTGAGTAGCATATTGCGCAGAGAGAGAGTCATTGATTTGTCCATGTTGCCTCTATGCATAACTATGTATTAGCGAAGAAGGTAATGAACGGTGTCTGTAAAGGTCTCTCAAAGAGGATGAGACCTAGAATGCGGTGGGTAGACAATGGTTTTGAAGTGTGGAGTGTGTTCTAAAGAAGCTCGCGATGTAAGCGATATAATTAAATGTGTTGATAGTTGCAATCGCTCAATGCATTTTTACAGTGGGGGATTTGGTGAGAATATTTTTTGCAAGCTAACGAAGGAAGCTAGAAATAAATGGCGAAGTCGTCAGTGCAAAGTTAAAAAGCAGAATGCGAAAAGTAAAGGAGATTACATCGAGCAGAATCCCCACTAAAGGAATCTATTATCCGGGGTCACGTGTATCGGGCATCACAGGACACAGTGACTTTGGCGACAAGTTCCCGCGACTCCGTAGAAACAGCTATATTAGTGGCTCCCATGAATATAAATGCTAGAGCGAAGAAAACTGCAGAGAGCAATGTTAGAAGAGATAGGTTCTTAACGAAATATTATCGTAGACTTAAAGAATGAGATCAAAGTGTTGAAATATGAAATATCTGGACTACGATCTTCAACAGAATTTTCATCAAGCAAAATACACTACAGCAAATAAAAAACGCAACACTTGAAAGACGTTATGCAAATGTAACGAAATTTAGGGAGGCGGTAGCATATGGAAATGCATGGAAATGATTCTGTTTGCAGGATGATCGAAAGATTGGACAGACGCTAGATGACGTCACAGGTGCGGAGCAGTGAAACACAAATAAAGTCAACTAAAGCTCCTTGGTTCACAAAGTTTCGTTTTGGAAATTGTTCTAAACCGCTAAAGAATGCCCTTACTCAGACGTCGACAGCCGTTTCTACAGTTAACAGACTTTAAACGTGGAAGAATCATCGGCCTTAGAGAAGCTGGTTTATCGTACAGAGATGTGACCAACCTAGTTGGCCGCAATCCCAGCACCATCGTACACATATGGAGCCAGTGGGTTCAAGAAGGATCTAGCACAAGCCGACAAAGCTCAGGAAGACGACGTATGATCACGTAGCGATATGTTTGCGATGCATGGCATTGTGTGACAGATTCGCGACAATAACGCACTGCAAACGGACTGGAAACAGGTAACACATCGAATACATACCAGGCGGAAGGTAAACAACAGGCTTTTACAGTTTTCATTGAGAGCCTATCATCCGCCCCTGCGTTTGCCCCTCACATCTGCCCACATGAGGGTGTCATGTGTCCCAGGGTGTCACGTTTTCATAATGACGTTTTCAGTGGTGTCGCCTCAGACAGAACTGGAACGAACAAGAGTGGAGTACCGTGGTGTTATTGACGAATCTCGTTTTTGTCTTGGTCAGCACGATAGTGCACAACTTGTTCGCCGTCATCCAGGGGAAAGGAAAGCCACCCAGTGCCTATGACATCATCAGACAGCTCCAGCACCTGGTGTCTTGGTATGGGGAGCCATTAGTCGAACATCTCGGTCAGAATTGTTCATCATAAGGGGATCTCTAACTTCACAACGATGTGTTAGTAATATTTTGCAGAGAGTGTTGACCGCATGTTCAGCAGCATGGAACCTTTTACCAGCAAGATAACACCCATCCCTACACAGCCTGCATTAGTCTGCGGTATCTAGACGAGCAAAACGTTCAGATACTGCTATGACCAGCACGTTCGCCGGACCTTTCGCCTATTGAATGCATCTGGAACGTGATGGGCCGACAGCTTCAACAACACCCAAGAGGTGCGCCAACAACTGCCATTGAAATGGAACAACGCATTCTCGCTATTTGGCATTTTATCCCTCAGGAGAACATTATAGAGCTGTAGAATTGCTTTCCCCACCATATTCATGAATGCATTGCTCCGCAGAGCGGTTCAACATATTATTAATTATACTACTTTACTACTATATTAATTATACTACTTTCCATTTTTTCTGGGGGGTAATATAATCATTCGCACATCTCAGTGTATGCTAACAGCTGCCTGCTTTTCGATAAAATGGTGTTAATCTTTACAGGTGTTGCAATTTTTTTTCTTGTAATGTAAATGACTTTTTTAAATGTAATGCACGGAGTTACCAAAGACGTTTCGGACCTGAAAGAGCTTAATTATGAGTTGCAGTGTTTAACTGCAAAGCAAGAGGCAGACCGGAAAGAGTTCATTTACATGAATTCATTTACATGAATTTGCAGCAGTATTCGCAAAACCAGAACTTAGAAATTTTAGATGTTCCAGAAATTCTAGGCGAGAATGTTCTGGACATTGTTAAGACAATTGCTGGCAAAATTCAGGTAAAGTTGAGTAATGACGATATTCAGGTGGTTCATCAAGTTTCTGCAATTAACAAAGACGAAATTAAACCTGTTATTGAGAACTAAAAATGAAGGAAATAAGGGACAATTGGTGAAGGAAAATTGGTGAAGCTAGAATGTAACAAAAAAACTAAATTCCCTCTTAAAGGTACTGATATTAATCCTGTTTTTAAAGAGTTAAAATTATTTTGAAATGAACATCTAATTCTGAACATTTTCGCAGCATGCACTTCAACTTCACTGTGGATCGTACTATGATAAGGAGCTCGCGGGCGCTGGGATTGTCACGTGTCCATTCGCTGAGGAACTCTGATCATTTACATATCTCCGATGCCGATTGCCTCCTGCGATTTCCACTTTGAGTAGTGTACTTTGAAATCAAAGTATATATTAGTCCATAAGCAGCTTTGGAGGCAGGAACGGATATAAGACAATATATGACACTAGTGAAAAGAAACGAATTAAAAAGTCACATCAGATATAATAATTAATAGACAATTTTGTCTAAAGAAGAAAATTTAAACAACTTTTCAATATCCTCATCACTTTTAGAGAAATCTAATATTTCCATTAAATGCAAATGTTATTAAATTGGGTTGCTTTGCCTCAGAGCGGCATTTTTATGCACACAATGGGAGTAAAATGCCAGGCAACTAGGACTCAAAGGATCAGAGAAAGTTGGAGGAAGGGGACCGATTTGACAGCTGTTAGAAGGTAGATGGTAGCCTTCCGTCAAGGCCATCCAGCATGCTTTTTAATATGCACAGGTATGACTCTCCCGCATACGGGACCACAGCCTAACGTCCATCAGATGGACTGCGGTCTTTCTAAGCCGCAGTCCATCTGATGTCCCTCTATTGAGTCCCCCTATTAAGTGTCCCCCTATTGAGTGAGAACAGGGCGGGGAGTTTTGCGGAGATATATATCAACGTTGGCCCATGCTGGACACGAACCTAGGAACTGCAGATTAAGAGCCTGATGCGCTACCGATTGAGAAATCCCCGCCCCTTGATTATCAAGTCCTTGGACATTTAAGCCAAACAGGAACAATGAAATGTAGTAGAAGAAAGTTAAGATTACTGAGCAAACTGTTCTAGTACCCTCTTAAAGTACCTACATTCTCCAAAGACTGTAAGGGTTTGTTCGGGATAAATATCTTCTCCCCCCTCCCCCCATGAACCATCACACATCTTGGTGCAGATAGCATCCACCGAGAGAAAACATAGAGTATAATATCAAATTTGAGAATCAGACCCGTTCCTGACCGGATGGTTACCTTCAGTATTCAACTGGGCGAAAGTGGCCCTTCATGCAAACCGTTAACGACTTTTGACACCTTACTTTGGTAAATGCAAAATAACAGCCATGTTATACACAAACAGCTGAAAGCAAAATTACAATCAGCACCAACAAAGCACTGAAATGTACGTGTAAAAATACGTTCCATTTCTTTCGTGTCGTCTTTGACAAATTAAACATGATTATACTCAGGAATGAAATGCAAATATTATAATGTTTGCTAACATATCACAATTATGATACAGTGGCAGGATTCCATTATCAAAGAACCATCCTCTCTTATCATACATAACATATCAAGACCTATAATTATTCTTCAACGATGGGGTGCTTCTTCTGTATTTCTTCGTGCTCTCGGGGAATTGCTTCTGCAATCCTTCGTGGGCTGTTTAATTTGCAATATTTCATGAGGGGTGGAACACTTCTCCTGAAATCCTTCGTGACCAGTGGAACGCTCCTTCTGCAATCCTTCCGGAGAATTGGGAACCGTTTCTGCAATCCTTCGTACAGGTGGACTCTAGGAGGTTTAACAGATCTAAACTTTTCTAAATAAACGCAGATTAACGAACTATCTTCTCCAATCCATCGTGAACAATGTAGTACGTCTGCAGTCCTTCTTGAGCAGTGGGGTACTTCTTCTGCAAACCTTCGTGAACAGTGGCCATTCACGAGATTTACCTAGGGGTGAATAAAGCTATTTATAAGTATGAATGAAACAGCAGTTTTCAGAACAAAGTGCAAGTTTAGATTTTAAAGATAATATTTACAAGAGAGCTAGCCATTAATGCCTCAATAAGATATCGAACTAGAATTCCACTATTCAAGCAACCGAAAACATGTAATTATTTGATAAATTTAACAATGCATTTTTTTAGAATTATTTTCTTATTTTTGTAGGGCTTTAATTTTGCAATACTTTTATTTGTAACATTAGACTTTTCTCCAAGAATTATTTCAGCCATCCCATTTTCACTTTCTAGTGTTTTCAACGTAAAAAAGATTGCGCCATATTTATTGTATAGTTTTAACAATCTAGCAGAAGAAAACAACACTTAACAGTTCAACCTTTTTACATATTTCTCTTGTTTCTTTGTTATTCACAGTGAACAAAAACTTTATTAGATTCTAAATACCAATTCACATAGTACTAATTTCTAAACAAATATCAGTGCAATTCACTCTATATTCAGATTTTCTGTATATTAGTGTGCTTGAATTCTGATTGCAAGTTTACACCTTTGACCTATATTGTGTTTCACATAGAGAATGAAGCGGCAAGTCTCCATAAAACAGTTTCATGTCCAATCATGTCATATTAAACTTAATCACAAAAGCCAATGAAAAACAAGAATGGATCTCAGAAAATATAGCAATCCTTAACTGATTAGGGAACTTTTATGGCAAATATTTTACTTCGCGAATAAAGAAATTTATGTGTTCTTCGAACTTTAGATTTTGGCGTTCCATTCGTTACGTGAAACATAGCATAACTTACGATTAACTAATTCTACTAAAGGTCGGCAAGTCTCCGACTGCCGACCTTTCCTATTACATAACTGAAATATAGTAATAACATAAAGGCAATGTATATAGTAATATATGAATATTAGATATTTCTAGAAAATCATCTATTCATTCTTTAGTATATAAAAGAAAATATTTCAAGCACCCTGAATGATCTGAAACATGATCTGACCAAACTAATGATGAATTTACTTATGAAACCATTTTTAAGTGAAGGTTAAAGTCAATGTCGTCAATGAATTGACATATAGTTTACGCACAAAATATTAGTGAATTTTCATGCTATGCCAATGGGAATATAAGTTTGAAGCTCTGTAACTTTGAAAAATATCTATTTAATGGAAAAATGTGACTAATGATAAATTAACGAAGATGATGAAATCTATTTAAATCTTGATTTTCAACAATATTCAATCACTATTTAAACATCTATGCAAGCTGGAATATTTAACAATAAATTATCTTGCTTTATAAAACATTCAGAGTTGTAGCATATTGAAATAATCATTACGCATTCTAAAATGTATATGTATTTTATTATATGGTTTGAAACAATGCTTACTAATGCAAGCAGGCAGATATAAGAAATTGATTCAAAAGAAAAATTACCAGACCTATTTTGCATCTTCTCAACCCTCGACATCGGCTACTGCTCAAGAATCAAATACTAGTTCAGTGGATATTGCTGAAGAATTGCCATTAGAATTTCTGGAACTTAGTAAACTATACTGCACATAGACTAGGTGCTCACTGAATTATGGCCACCTCTCTCTATTTTATGTCAGTGAAAACTAACTTCGAAGCTCTCTAACTTCTAAATTAAGCATTTTATGCAAAAATGTAACGGACGATAAATTAGAGATCTCAGTCAAATCTACCTAAATCTCAAATTTTTTTGTAATGTTTGCTTTGTACTTAAAGAGTTATGAACTTTGAATATTTAACAGCAACAATTCATTTTGGGTTGGGTTGTTTTACCTCTGAGCGGCACTTTTTTGCACACCATGGGCTAAATGGCCAGGTCACTGAATTAGTGGCCAGGTCACTAAATGGCCAGGTCACCGAAGGCTCAGAAAAGGTTGGGGGAGGGGACCCACTGGAACAGCTGTTGGGAGACAGATGGTAGCCTCCCGTCAAGGCCATCCAGCGTGTTCTTTAACGTGCACAGGGTATGGCTCTCCCACACACGGCGCAACGGCTTAACGTCCCATCCGACGGACGGCGGCTTTTCCAAGCCCATCGGTGTCCCCTACTGACCGTGGGCAGGGCGGGGAATTTTGTGGAGATAAATCTCAACGCTGACCCATCTGGGACTCGAACCTGGGAACTACAGATTACGAGCCTGGCGCGCTACCCAGCAACAATTCAAGTCAGGCAAATTGAAAATTGACGAAACATCACATGCATTAACGTGTCAAATATATATCGTGTTAAATCGTATCAGTATTAAATCGTGTGAAATAATATTTCTCGTTCAAATTATAATTAACTTCTGAGTTCAATTCTAAAGTTAGGATTGTTGTTGTTAAACATTCATACTTCCATAACTCTTTAAATACAAAGTGTATATTGTTGAAAATCGAGATTTAGATGGATTTAGTTTAGATCTATAATTTATCTTCAATCTCATTTTGTCACAAAACTCTTTTTTAGAAATTATAGAGCTTCTAAGTTATCTTCAACTGACATAGTATGGAGGGAGGTGGTCAAAATTCAGTGAGCATTCAGTGTACAGCAGTTAGCGACATACGATGACCAAAATTCAACTCTTTCCATGGTGGCTTTAAGGAAAACAGGTCCTGAAGTTTTTAAGTACTCGTAATGAGATATTCACTAAGTACGAAAATACGTATAAAATTTACATTTTAGATGTTTACATTTGAATGAAAGGCATTATATTTCATTTTTGTTATCATTGTTTTAGCTGTAATTTTTTAACCGAAGCTTGAATAGAAGATTGTACGTACTGTATTTGGTTTCTATAAAAAAAAAATATTTCTTATGCAACCGGCAGATTCATCTAATCGGCTACCCTTATTTCCAATAAATACCGGATAACCGGGAGCTTACTATATTTACGATTTAAGTAATTTATTAGGTAGTCTTTTTGACGCATTACCGTTGTGAAAGTAGGCTGAGGTGGCACAGTCACTAGCGTGCAAGGCTCGTAATTTCCAGTTCCTAGGTTTGAGTCCCAGCTGTGCCAGCGATGAGATTTATCTCCGCAAAATTCCCCGTCCTTCCCACGTGTATTATGTCAGTAGAGGACACCAATGGGCTTGGAAATGCTTCCGCCCGTCGGTTGGAATGTTAAGCAGTGGCCCAGAATGCGTGAAATCAATACTTTATGCACGTTAAAGAACACGCTGGATGGCCTTAACGGGAGGCTAATATCTGTCTCCCAACAGCTATTCCAGTGGGTCCCCTTCCCTAACCTTCTCTGAGCCTTCAGAGTCGTTATGAAATATTCTAGTTTCCATATAAAAATTGAACGAATATTTTTGAAAATAGAGATGTAAAGAGAATTAACTATTATCTTCAATTTATCTTCTGTCACATTTTTACATTAAGTGCTTATTTTAGAAGTTATAGAGCTCTGACTTTAACTGACATAATATGGAAATTCTCTAATATTTTGGTACGGCAGTGTAAATCATTTTTTCTTCTACCCATTGAAATAGTAGTTCAAGCAATCTATGCATTAAAGAATCAAGGCATGTATTTTTTGCAAATGAATTATTTTCTGCCCCGGAAAAGAACACTGTTAGCTAGGGAAATGATTAATTGTATCAGCCAAACGGCGAAACTTCCCAGGCTCGTTAAGATCGAAGCAAACTAGTCATGAGAAATTCTTTGTTGGAATCAAAAGACAAAGCAAACATGTCAGAAACAATTTATTTTACGAAAGAAAATGCAAAAAATTAAATACTACTCGTAAAGACTGGAACACCCAGCAATTTTTCATTGTCTCTTCTGAAAGAATCTTTTCCTTCTAGAGAGGTGCAGCAACCAGAAAATTTCCATAAATTGAAATGAAAAAAAAGATATTAATGATACTTTTTATTTATCATGCAAATTCTCAGCAAAAAACATTTTCAAACAAGTGCATTAGTATACGTTCAAGCTTAAAGTTTTTTTTCTTCAAAACTTTTCCTTGATCGAAAGTCGTATGAAAAATGGTGACTGTATACAGTCTGTGCATGTTTCATAATGATTGATCATTATGTATTAAAAAATGAGTACTAAAAGCGTTGATATTTTGAAAAGAAAAATTTTTATATAAGTTAACCTTACAAGTCTATATCAGTGTATTCCAAACTTTTTATTATTCTTATTTTATTTTTATTTTTACATTTACCACGACTCGCCTATAGTAAGGAGTTAACTTTTTTTTTCTACTTTATTATAATAACTGAAATTTCAATTTATTATAATAAAAATGCCCAGTAAACTCACTATTTGATTTAAAAAAATCATAGTATAAAAATGTAAAAAAACTAAAGTACAAATTATTTTGAAGTATTATTGTTTTTCGTATTTTTTTTGCCTCACACCTGGACCTTAGAAGCGCCACACCGATTGGGAATTAATGCTGCCCATACAACAAAATTAAAGTCCATTTTATTTAAATATTTATAATGCTTAATTTATTGGCGACATCGATTAATTCGTGGTCGGTAATGTGGTCACCAGAAAATACCTCCTGTGGACTACTGTTCTAGAGTAACACTGCAATTTAATTGTTCTCTGATAAAAACTACGTTTCAGTATAAACATTCCTAAGGTTTGATGTATGAGTGCAAAAGATTATGGTTATCGGTAATTTCAATCGAGCTGCGACGTTATATATTTTACTACAATTAGCATTTTAAAATTCCAAATATATATTATTTTCTGCTAATTTAAAAATTATTTTTATGCCCTTCACAGTCATGCCTGACTTATATTGTGAAGTTTGTGTTTTACTGAGTAGTCACAACTGACTATAGTTGTGTTGTATCTTTCTGCACCCTTTGAACAGATTAATATTGATATAAATAATAATCATAAGTTTAAGCACATAGTAATGAAAATTAAGAGTTTCAGATTATAGAACAGATATTTGTAGTCAGGGACGGAGATAGCCCCCCTCCTTTCACTTTCTTCTCCCTCCTTGAGAATACTAATAACAGGAACGGAAAAGAAAAATATTAAATGTCACATTTTATAATACGCGTATTCCGAACTGTCGCGCGACACGAATTTCTTGTACTTCCGCGGTGATGTGATTGGTGACGTAAGGTTTCGGCTCTCTGTGATTCAGAAGGTTTTGGTAGGACCTATTGGTCCCAAATTTGGTGTGGTGGTCCAATTAATGTGTCTAGGTCAGAGATCGTGTTTCTGGCTACCGTGGGTCGGAATTAATTCCTCTGCAAGTGTCCGAAATTTATGTGGGCGCTGCCGGCCCTACTTTATGAATAATGTAGTACGTTATCGATGGCGAAAGTTATGAATGGACTGATGTTTCCGCCGAACGTTTTACGGGGTATAGCTAATATATATATATGAACCATAATTTTCAATAAATTAGTGAACTACCACTAAAATGGAAGGAAAAATTGTATGCGGAACGATGTTCGGATTTATTTCAACTCGATCTTACCCTTTCACTAGGATAAATTATCCCTCCCCCCAACTATATTTTTTCTAGATCCCGACCTGTTTGTAAGATTAATTCAAAATGCATAGTAGGCACCAGTTAGCATTTATTTATTTTAAATGGCGGTTATAGTTAAAATACTTCGCGTTGATTGGCTATAAGTTTAAAACCGTTAACCGCACGAAGATGAAATTTGAATGAATAATGTCCAGACCATCCGGAAACGAATTACATGGAAATGAAGACGAATTACGAAAAAGAAGTCACGATAAAATTTTTGTTTATGCAACCGACATATAATATGTTTAACTGTCGATATTACAAGTATACACGTTACAAGTTATGCCGATCAAATTGTTTAACATCTGTATCCACAATATATTGTAAACAGATTACGGAATGGGATATTGTCTGGATTAAAATGAAATGGGGAATGTTTGCAACATGCCTTATAATGCTGTTCTTCAGATTACTCAGGTATAAAAAAAAGCCCTCAAAAGCCTTTTCTTTCAGTTACCCTTAGAATAAGAAGTCATAAGAATTGAAGTCAGGTGAACGAGATGTAAGGAATGATAGTTATAGACGAATGCAATTTTTTAAACTGATTTTTAATTCATAAAAGTAAAGAATACAGTACATTTACCATTTAACCCACAAAGCAAAATAGTCTATCTGCAGGAAAGTGAATAAATTAAATAAAATATTGGTCATTCAGCCACAATAATGATTTACATCATAAATATTTCATAAAATGCGACATATAATATTCGGCTAATTGAAATATCTCTGTTTATCTACTGTTATAGGTGAGTTTCTTCTCGACCAGTCCAGAGCTCAGCAACAAACAACGGTTTGAATATTTCATGAGGACTGTGCCGTCCGATACCAACCAAGCTCATGCTATGGTAGAAATAATCAAAAGACTGAACTGGACATATATATCTATACTATACGAAGAATCCAATTATGGAATTCAGGTACAACTTTTAAACTTCTACTAATATTTCTGTGTACCTCATTTATATCTTCTTTCTGTACATATCATTTATTTGCTATTTTGATATGGTAACTAAGCATGACTGGAAAGAGAGTTGGGTATTATTCTTTTGTGATGCGCAGTACGGATATCACATAGCACCTGCCTTAGACTCCGTCTTCTAATGGTGAAGGCCCTTCGTACCTTTTATGGGGATGTTATGATATGTATATACGTATAGAAATATATAGAAAAATGCACGTCGTTAATCATTTATTTCATTCTTATATCATTACTTTTAATCATTTTATGACAAAATTAAAACCTTAATACTCTTTGGAAGACACTGAAAGTTTGTGTATAACATCATTATAAACACAAAGAATCATTCATTTAATAAAGATAGAGAATACTCAAAAAATAATCCAACGCCTCATTGTGCTTATTTTCAATTACTAATGCCTGATAAAAAGATTGACATTAAAACAATTATTTTTATATTTTAACTTATGTTTTCACAATTACAAAAATTTAAATTTAAATTATTTTTATTCTTATCACATTCACTATTAACTATGTACACTGTTAAACAAAAAAATATTTTAGTTGTGTCTTTGTTACTGCATTTTACTATTGTTCCAACTAATTTGCCCAGTACTGTAAAAGTTATGTTTGTTCAACTTGGTATTTTCTTTTTTTAAGCGCACCAACGCCACCTGGCGTATACTAACTATTTTTACTAACTATTTCTATACTCAAATTCTATACCCCATACTTCCACTGTTAGTTTAATTATAACCACCCTGTATTTTGGATATGAGAGTCCTGCATTCGGGCCACAGGTTAACGTAACCCCTCTCGTCTTCATAAATGGAAAACGCGCAGAAAGAGAGCTATTTAACATCCATTTAAATGTAAGATTAATAACTTGATGTAATTTCTTAATTTTATTGAAATTCTTTAGTCTTCTTCAGTCCAGTAATCGAAAAATACTAGAAAATAAAATTTATTTTAAAACGTTATTGTACTAGATACATTTGAAATTTAAACATCCGAAACAAAATTAAATTTTAAATTTAAAACTAGAAAAATATTTTAGGTTAAGTATACATAGATTAGAAAGAGCGTTTTTTCTGTACTAAAAAGGAAAAAAGGTGCGGTGCAGCAAAGACTACAATATTACAATTGGAATAATCGAGGGGCATTTAATGACCCTCGATTATTCACACAGTGATGTGTTTGTATTTCTGCTGAATTCTAGCCTTCCTCATCGATCTTCTCCATTACTTATTAAACTGAAAGGTTCCTCTCAGACCTCTGTGGACAAGCAGCTGCTTGAGGCGTATTTTATTGCATTTATCTGCTTCTGGAGAAGGAAGACTAGACGTTCAATCTCTTCCTTTCCGGATATGAACTGGGTGAGGATATTAACGAGGAAATTCATCACAAAGTTTATCGTCGTGTTCAGAGGGCAGACCAGTGACGTTTTCTTCCAACAATGATTCTGAAGAACATGTGGAGGTAAAGGATATTGACGAAGTTACAGAAGAAAAGAAACTACAGACTCCAAGCTTCCTCTGTTTATTCCTTTCGCCAAGAAAGAATTACGGATAATTGTTTGGCTGTTTTCGTCTTTCTATGCATTAGTAGATAATATGACTGCAAAGACTCTCGTGTCTCTTTTCTTCTTTCCGCAATTGGGTTTCCATCTACCAAGTTTGGTGGTGCATCTGATCAATAAAGAAATGAGTGGATGGGTTCTTTAATTAGTTATTGTTTTTGTGTTGCCGTTATTGTAATCTTCTTCTGGCAGGTTCTCAGTAAACATCGGCTCTTTGCGAAGCTGTATTGCTCACAAGCCTAGTTGCCTCTCAACAAAAAGCCAACACAGAGAAATGAAACACAAATGCATATTGGGGCTCCAATCAGTTCCGTTTAATCGGTAGCGAAGCGCGCTAACCACTCGAGTATCTGGTCTTTAAAACTGTATTTTTTTTTGCAAATTACCTGTTCATTGGAAATAAATATTTGGGGCCGGAGTAGCTCAGTCGGTTGCGCGCCATGCTCGTAATCTGCAGTTCCCAGGTTCGCAGAACCATTCTATTCTGAGAACTGCGATTCTATTCTGAGAGCTGCAATTTATATCCGCAAAACTCTCTGTTCTGCCCTCTGTCAATAGAGTTACAGATGGGCTTGGCAAGGCCGCCGTCCGTCGGATGGGACGTTTAGCCTTGGGCTGTGTGCGGGAGAGCCGTATCATGTGCAAGTTAAAGAACACTCTGGATGGCCTTGACGGGAGACTGTGATCTATCTCGTAACAGCTGTACAGTGGATTCCCTTCTCCAACCTTCTCTGAGCCCTCTAGGTCCTTTTGACCTGGCCATTTAGCCCATTGTGCGCAAAATGGTGCCGCTCAGAGGAAAACAAACCCAATCGAATATTCAGTTGTTGAACGTTACAATTTGACAGATGTACATTAAACATAAAGCGTCCTAATAACAAAAACCAATTCAATATTATAAAATGGAACTATTTAATCTACATGTTGGCATATTATGCAATGAATCTGGGTCGACTATTTCATAATAGATAGGGGATGAACATGCATCTATTCATTCCTCCTAGACTTCTGAGCTGCACTTTTTTTACACATAGTAAGCTAAATGGATAGGTCACAAGGGTCCCTAAGTGCTCAGAGCATGTTGGGATAAGATAACCTACTGAACATTTGTTGGAAAACAAATGTTAACATCCCGTCAAGGACATCAATGCCTGTTCTTTAACATTCTTGACTCTGCTGAACATGGAGCCTCTGCTTAACATCCCATCCGACGGACGGTGGCCCTTTCAATTTCATCGATGCTTCCGTTCTGTCCGAGGGAAAACTGAGAGTTTATCGGATATAAATCTCAACGATGGTACAGATGGGACTCGAAGCTGGAACTGCAGATTACAAGCTTGGCGCAATTCAGCCAAGTCACCCTCCCCCCAACTAAATGTAAAAACAATAGTTGTTTTTTTCTTTCTTTTTTTTTTTTGTTATATGCGGGAGATGTAAATCTTGCATGTGAATGAATAAACCTGCAGTTCCATGATCTTTTCTTGAACAGTGGGAGCTCATTTCTTGGCCTCAGATCTTTTACACGATTTAACAACTCTAAACGTCTTTCTGTCGGACTTTGTCAAAACACTGGAGTCTATATTTCACCACCAGCGATAACTTTAGAAATTTAAAAGTGGAAATCGAAATCCCTTATGAGAAAATTGATCGTCAAATACTAAAAATGTTTTTCAGGAAACTGAATATCGCTTTGATGTTTGCAAAATAGCAAAAGAAGAACACAATGAAATTAATAGGGTGCCAAAAATAAAGCATTTTTGAGTTGCTCTTTCCCGTGGAGTAAGTTTAATTTCTCTATGTTTTTAATTCTTCGAAAATGAAGTATTGAAACCACGGAGATAAATTTTATTACCCTATATATACAGAGTTCATTAGGGAAAGTACTATCTAGGATTTCAGGGAAATCACTTCCTTTGAAGGATGTAAGTGGATTTTGGAAAAAGTGTACAACAATTACATCGTTTAAATTCTAGGTCGGTTGGGTTGTTTTACCTCTAAGTGACACATTTGTCACACAATGGGCTAAATGGTCAGGTAACAAGAACCCAAGGGTAAGAGAAGGATGGGAGACGAAGACCCACTACAGAGCTGTCAGGAGACATATAATAGATTCAAATGAAGGCCATCTAAAATGTTAATTTAGGGTGCACAGAGTACGTCTTTCTTGTACATGGGGCCTCGGCTTAACGAAACATCCAACGGACAACGGCCTTTCCAAGCCCATCGATGTCCCCTTTCTGACTGAGGACAGGGGGGAGTTCAGCGGTGATATATCTTAACTCTGGAACAGTTGGGACTCGAACCTTGGAACAGCAGATTACGAGTTTGGCCCGCTACCTACTGAATCAACACCGCCCATTACTAGCACTTACCGTCCTCCGCTGAAAGTGTATTACAGATAATAATCCTTCGAATAGAAACTGACGTGAACCATTGTTCTAAAGAATAACTTTACAAATACAGAATGAATTATTATTTATTTCATGAATTAAAGCGAAACGGGAAGTGAAAGCTATAGCTTTATTAACAAGAGATTCGTAACCTTGTTTGCCAGATTATATAAAACGAGAAGTTTAGATTTCCAAAACTTTTTTTCGGAAATTTTATTTGGGAGAGGTTAAATGCTATAGGAGAAAACACATTAAAAATTAAAAAAAAAAGCCTACTCTCCTTAAAATATAATGATAATAAAAATAATTTACAGTGTTTCAACTAAGTGCTAACTTCAATATTTGCTTTCTTGCTAAAATTGTTTTTTCTCCCCGAAGCACATTTTTAGGAAGATAAAAAAAAATGTTTAAAGAAAGTCTTTAGTTATCCACAGGAAGAAATAACAAAGCTTAGCAACATAAAATAGCCCCCCTTTTTAAGTGTTTGGAGACTTCCATGAGGTGTTATTTTTCATTGAGCAGAAGGAAATTGCATCAGACTATCCAATTTTCACTCTTTGCAGCATGCACAACTGAAACACTGCAACCTGCTATGAAAAAATTTACTTTAATCTGTTTTGAATTTCTAGTGACTTGAGATCTAATGCTTTATGAATATACATTTTGCGTGTTCCTCTTCCTCGTCTTCATAACTGATTTCATTTCAAGATGACTTTTTGTTACATTACAAGCTGCGAATTGTTTCTTTTCTCTCATTACTCCGCCCTGGATTTCCACCTTAATTTGGTTCGTTTCATTAAATATTCTAATCGACTATCCTAAATTCTTAATTAAATTCATAAGGAGAATATTGAGCGGAAGGAAAAAAATGTCAAATTAAAAAATGAAAAAAAAAAAAAAAAAACTTTCCGTTAATCTCAAGAAATACCTTGCATTAGTGAAGAGATTTCGACTTTTTTCTTAGAATGAAAAACAATACTTCAAGCGAGGGGCATCAGATTGTTACTTCGCTTTCTATTTAAATAATGTTGTTTTTAACTCCTCGAAGAATTTCTTTTTATTTTGCAAAAGCAAAGAAATACTTTGAGAAAATGCATTAGACAACTATTTCTTCATTAAACAGGAAAAACAAGAAGTACTCTACAACAACAAAGAACATCTTCATTTGCTATCTCTTCGAGGTGTACTAATTTTCGTAATTGCTAAGAATATAGGCTATGAAATGATATCACTATAATCTGCATAAACGTAAATATAAATATACATGTAATGTTCATAATTATTCTTCAAACAAATTAGTGCACACATTTTTGGCGTTTCAGGTACTTCAAATTTAATGTTTAACATTTCATAATTTTATTTGAGCAAAAAAATAGTTTTTTCCCCATATATTTAGCTTTAGCCTCTGTGCATTTCTTCCTCTGCAGCTTTTTTTTTATCTTTCAATCCACTTCTTTCCTTCGTCTTGTATGCTATTATGTATCCATGACAAAATTATTGCAATCTAATAATAAAATTAGAAAGAAAATATTTGAGCCGTGAAAAAAGGTTGCAAATCAGAAGAAAAATCTAGAATACTCTTCGAAAAGAATGGATTGCTAATTTACAAAAGAGTAAAAATTAATTAGCATTGATATTTTTCCAATGTAAAATAATTAATTATCGTTTTGTAATAAGATACTCGAGTAATTTGTTTTGGAAGAAAATTAAATTTTCAGGTTTTCAGCACTTTTAAACCATTGAACATTATATTTATATATATTTATTTATATGACTTTACTTATATTGGCTAGACGCCGCAAAAATCAATATTTCTAATATACTAAATCCCCACTTAATAATGCTAATTTATTCCAAAATATTGGGTCGTTAAACAGTATGTCTTTATACAACTTCAATTTTTTAGGTGTTAACAGAAACAAATTTAATTTCTTAAAAAATGCTTTATTAAGCATATTTAACCTTTAAAACGCTCAGAGCACACAGTTTCTTAAAATCTGTTTTCAATAACCCATGTTTTAATTTTAATTCGGTTATTTTATTATTCAGAACGAAATCGTATTCCATTTAGTATGCAATATGATCTGTATATACTGTATATACTTGCACGTATTAGTCATTGATATATTAAGTTCAGTTTCTTTTCTTCCTCAAAATACCAAAAATTTCTTGGCTACAGTTGCATGCATTCTGAGAAATCGAACAACTTAAGGGTGACCCATGGTTACTCATTATATTTAACACACTTAAAATTTGAAATAAAGGTATATACTATTATGGTTATGTTTTCAGAGAGTTTGTATCTGTCTGTCGTTGGGTTCGAGGGAATCTTCCTAAACGGTGAGACCTAGGATCATGAAATTTTGCCTATAGTTTCACCTCATCGTAATTTAGTGTATTGTAGAGTTTTGACCATATAAAATTAAGCTCAGCTCAAAAAATGTTTGGCGCGAAACGTTCGCCATTGAAAACGTTTTCCCATCGATAGCGTTCTACTCCAATCAAAACTTTCAAAGCTCCATTGAAACATATACTTTATTCTCAAGGTAGGCAACGGCAGCGCCCCCAGAGTTTGCTGATATTTGTAGCGGGGTTAATCCCAATCCACCATAGCTAGGAACCCGATCTTTTAACCCAACACAGAAAGACATAAGTAGGACTACCATACCAAATGTGGGACTGGTTGCTCAAGTACCTGCGGATTTACAGCGAGCCGAAAATTTCCATCACAAATGATATCATAGCAGATATGCGATAAATGGGTGTGAGCTTACATCCCGTTACGAGTAGGCATGTTAGATGGAAAACATGGAAGCTTGTCACTGAGTCTTTTACTATATATTGCATTAAGACCCAAGAAAAAAATTAAATCATTATATAATTCCTTAATATTATGATTTAATTCAACTAAATTGTAAAATTAAATATTTGCTTTTGAAACGCGTAAATGACCATTTAACGCACTTCAAACGTAATTTTCAGAATCATCCCGCACCAGTATCTTTCAACTTTAAAAAAAAAAACACTTGTGAGAATCCTGTGAAATATTCTGTTGAAGGAGAGAAGAATCGATTTGATCAAATACTTCTTTTCTTCTTTCTTCTCAATGATGTAGAGCTACCTGCAAAACCATATTCATTTTTAACTATTTTGGAGAGATTGAGGGATCTTTCAACTTCGATTTTTCAATATCTACGTTGTCTAAAATGTAGTAATCTTGTTGATTGCTTTTAATTTCTCATTATCCTCAATGACCGACATGACTGTGAAGTCAGGTATGTCTGCGAAATTCCTCATATCCACTGAACACTTACCATATTCAATTTTCCTATGTCTATTTTGGTGAGATTTTAACTACTAGGCTTGGATGGGATTGCCGTTAAATCTACATAGGTTCGGAGTCTGAATTTTACACAAAATATAAAAAGGAAAAGTAGCGCTTTCCTCACTGAAAATGTAAACTAGGCTAGAATGATTAAGGAAAGGAAGAGTGGGTTCATGCAATATTGGTTTGCATCATGCATCTTGGTTGCGTAGACAAAAAATTTTCCAGAATCTTTTTGAACATTAATGAATGTCATTCTAACGAACTCAGTAATATCCAACAGACATAGTTATCTTGAGAAATGATATTAAATAGCGTGTATATAAATACATAAAGCAAAGTCTACTAAAGTAAGATCTCTCATATGCTTTTTTTTGTATTAATGTTTCCATTTTGTTCTTCACAACATTGTTAAAGCATTTTAAAAAAAGTGAGTTTGTGGTTTTTCAAAATTTAGTGCTTATTATTTATTGGAGACCAACGAAGAATCATGAATTCTTATTACCTCAATTTTACAAATATTTTATTTCGTATTCGCCAAATTTAACATAATTATACTAATAGGTTCATACCACGATGAAGCTTGGATCATCGTGAAATTAAAGTTACACCATCAATCATGTGTTTTCGAGAGATTGAGGGATCTTTAAACATCGATGTTTCAAATGTGTTAGTCTTGTTGGATGCTTTAATTTTCTCATTATCCTTAATGACCGGTATGAGTGGAGCCACATTTGATCATGCAAATAAATTCTCAATGCATAGGAGTTCAACAGAAGATGCTGCAGCTCCGATACGCAGGTTGCTCGGCGTTATTGGAACTCATCATTATTCACAAAGTTAGTTCGATAAATACCAGATACAATTTGAATATATAATGCCTCAATCCTCTAGCTCAAGGTTCAATTCACACGAAATGTTTGAAAGAACCACACAATTATTATACTTCAAAATTTTAATTTAATAAAAATGTTCTATTCCAATTTTCTGTTCACGTAAAGTCAAACGAAACAAGTATGATTTGAAGATTAATGAAACTAGTAAGAACAACGAAACAACAAGTAAGAACAACGGAAAACAAGTAAGAACAACGAAAAAACAAGTAAGAACAACGGAAACAAGTAAGAACAACGAAAAAAACAAGTAAGAACAACGGAAAACAAGTACGAACATCAAGCGAAACGAGTAAAAGAGGTAAGGGAATAATTTCTGGATCTTTCTGAATCGTTTCATTAAAATTGATCAATGCATTCAAACTTAGGTATTTTTTGCATATCAGATATTTTTGTATACGAAATACGAATGAATCGCGACATCTCCAGGTATTCTGAAAAAATTAGTTTCCGAACCGAAAAGAATGTTTTTCTTTGTTTGGATAAAAATTCAAGATAGATATTTGCCTGTTTTTAGCTTCTTTAATAATAAACTTCTATAGGGAGACATTAGTTATTGTGAAAAGAAAATGAACTTTTTTATGAGATTGCATTTATACTGGCTTGGCTTTACATTAGCAACACCCAATACCTTGTGGGGCCAACTTTACCCGTAATACAGCCTGTACACGTCAGGGTATGAACTCCAGAAGGTGTTGTTTGCTTTCCTGCGGTAGTGCTACTACCAATAATGATACTTGCACATGGCCAGATGGAGGGTCGGAGCACTGAATCGCCATTTCCAGTAGGTCCCCAAACATATTCAATTGGGTTGAGATCTGGTTAATTGGGTGACCATGGGAGAACTATGAATTCATTGTCATGTTCCTGAAGCCAGTTTGAAACGTGCCGTCCCGTGTGACACGGTACATTATCTGGTTGATAGACACTGGAGTTATCTGACTACACTCTCATCATAAGGGATGTGCTTGGTCAGTGACGATAGAAAGGTAGGCGGCCCTTTGATTCAAACGTTCATATTCAACATTCGGTAGAGTTCTGGCTTGGGGACTGATTTCATGTTATACCCTATTGACACGAAATCCTGTACTATCCATACTTATTGACACGAAAATACAAGCCAGAACTCCACCGTCTACAACCTGCCGAACACCGATGGTGCACTCGAAATAATGAGTTGAAAGAAATTGGTTGACCTGACTGGGACTCTTTATACGAAAAATTGTTAAATTTGATTCAAACGTTCGGTGGAGTTCTGGCTAGGGGACTGATTTCGTGTCATACCCTAGGTCTATTGATCAGTAGTGAATCAACGGCATCATTCATTAGTCATCAGTATATGAGTCAACTGTATGATCATAGTGAATCAACGGCGGAGACGTTGATTCACTATGATCAGTAGTGAATCAACGGTATCATTCATTGGTCATCAGTATATGAATCAACCATATGATCATAGTGAATCAACGGTGGAGACGTTGATCACTATGATCAGTAGTGAATCAATGTTATCATTCATTGGTCATCAGTATATGAATCAACCGTATGATCATAGTGAATCAACGGTGGAGCCGTTGATTTACTATGATCACTAGACATTGATCAGTAGGACTGAGAAAACCAGTATGATCAGTAGACACAAAATCAGTCCCCAAGCCAGAACTCCACCGCCTACAGCCTGCCGAACACCGATGGTGCACTTGAAATAATGAGTTTAAAGAAATTGGTTGTCCTGATTGGGACTCTTTATTTCAAGTGTTTCGTGTTTACAAAACGTTTTTCTGTGATAATTTATTACCGATGGTGCATCCTGATGTCATGGCCTCAAGTTTCTTTCTCTAAATGCGAACAAGACCATCGGCATGTTGTAGTTGGAATCAGGAGCAACTATGACTAGCTGACAGATTTCCACATGTCAGATGTCGGGTATTGGTGCTGAGCTGCCTACGCAAAGGGTAGTTTATTGTGTCTCACAGCGATGATGAGTACCCGTAACCGCTATCGACTCTTTTAGCCCATAGGCACTAATGTCCTGTTCATCTTTGCTGAATCGCTGCTTTGTCATGAGATGGGCCACACATAGCTCACCACGGCTGTTTATCACAGGTGGCTGTCTCACGTGTGACTTTTGGCTGATTGTTCAACCGCTGTTGAGCCAGGTAGGATCGTTACACCACATAATGGAAGTAAGTAGTGCACTATGGCAGTTGTTGACGAGATACTAGTGATTGAACGTTGTATCCTTCAATCATATCACGTTTGAACTCGGAAAGATCAGGATACTGATCCAAACTTCCTCGAAATATTTTAAAAACTGATTGCGCATGTGCCTCTACAATCGTATATCGGCTGTTACCAACACAGAGCTCTCTCCAGCGCCATAGACCGATCCATTTCTACACAAGGGTAGGGGCATAGCTATAGGGCGATAGGGGAAGACCCCAAAGATAATCGGAGTTGGCAAAATTCGAATCCACTTGGTAAAATACAGATGGGTTGAGAAAACTGGGATTGTTTTTGTGAAATTTAACTTGGCAATATTTTGGGGAGTTGACAAAATCGGCACAACTTTGCAAAATCTGGGGGAGTTAGCAAAATTGGAAGTGACTTGGTAAAATTGTGTTGCGATGAAAAAACAGATTTTTTTCTGTAAAATTATGGCGAGTTAGCAAACTCAAGGGAAGTTGGCAAAGTCGGCACAGCTTAGCAAAAGCTTGGGAAGTTACTAAAATTTGAAGTGACTTGGTGAAATTGAGGTGAGATGTAAAGTTTGAGATTTTTTTCTGTAAAATTATGTCGAGTTGGCAAAATGTAAGAAGTTTGCAAAATTCCAAGCCTCTTTGTAAAATACATCTAAGGTGTGAAAATTGGGATCGGTTTTCTATATTTAAGAGTTGGCAAAATCGAGGCAACATGGGAAAATCTTGGGGAATTTGCAAAATCTGGAAAAGTTTGAAAAATCTTGCTGAGATTTATGTAAAATTATGACGAATTGCAAAATTTTTAAATTTTTCTGGCGCCTCCCCCCGCCACTGAACGAAATTAAATCCTTGGAACGTTCATGATAGACACAGAATTAATTACTTATTTTCTCACTTGGCAAAATTTGATCTCCAAGTTGGAAATTTTTTTGATTCCCCCCCCCCCCCTCAACCATAGTCCCTTCGCTACGTCCTTAAATGGGTGGATGCTGCTAATGCAAAACCAACTTAGTGTATTCCTCTAATGGTGTAACACGTATGTTTCTGGGGAGAGGGGGTAATGTTTAAGATATAATCAAAAATTTCTTTATCAATATTTTATAATGAAGAAACATTAATAATCTTCATAAAATTAATATATTTATTCTTATTATTTCGTAATAATAAAACTTTTATACAAACTTCAAGGTATATTTACTTTAAATTTTATTATAAAATTCTCGACCTTTATGTATGTAGGCATGTGCAACATTACTTTATAGCGCAAAAAATAGGAAAGGTATGGTGATAGGAAAATGATTTTCTTGGATTTAACATTTTTCAACTTAGTATACAATGTGAGTTTAAATCCAGAAACATAGCATTTTTATTAACTCATATTCGTTTACTAAATATGTTTAACATTTTTTCCCTCGACTGAGATGGATTTATTTGCTATGATCGTGAATTCATTGTGATCTTCCTCCGAGATATCTGAGTGGAAATTTGTATATTCCTTCATAATTTCTCGCTTCATTTGATCGATATCGGTCATCTTTACTAAGCAAACCGTAACTTTGGAATGAGCCCAGAAATTAACGGGCTTCTACCACCTGTCTCAAGCTACCACTTTCATATATTAACACCAGTTGGATTCGTGCTTTAATTGAGAGACGCATCTGTATGGAGAAGGTCAAACTGTAAAAGAAATAATAAACGATTTAATTTACATACTGAATTGCTTAATTGCTATGTTTCATGACTTGAAACTGACTCTGTAGAGTGGACTATTGTTTCCAAATTTTCAAACAAAAGTTAATTTTGGGTCCGAGAAATGTTTTCTATTCAGAAATTTGAGACTGTAAAAATATTTATTCCGAGCAAAGCCTGGGAGAGTCCTTGTTGATATAACTGTTAGGAAGTTTCCAACGGAACAAGCAGAGTAGAAGTCTATGTTGCTTCAATAATTGTTGGAAAAGGTTTTTTGTTTTGTCGTATATATTTTAATCCCACAAAATTTTCAAAATTCTTGACTATCCTGTGACAATTCCACACACTGGTTTTCCCAGTGTCATTCCGCGTTTGTATTAAAACATGACATCCGTAGCTGTTATAGAATCAGACATAGATCATCTACTCACTTTTCCCCCTCTTTTTTTTTGGGGGGGGGGCTCAGTTGGTAGCGCGCCAGGCTTGTAATCAGCAGTTCCTAGGTTCGAGTCCCTCTTGTGGCAGCGTTGAGATTTATCTCCGCGAAACTCCCCGACATCCCTCGGTCAGTAGGGGACAACGATGAGCTTGGAAAAGCCGCCGTCCATCGGATGGGACGTTAAACCATGGCTCTTCTGCGATAGAGACATACCCTGTGCAGGTTAAAGAGCACACTGGATGCCTTTGATGGGAGGTTAACATCTGTCTCGTAACAGCTATCCAGTGGGTCCCTTCTCCTCAACCTTCTCTGAGCCCTTGGGGTCTTTGTGATCTGGCCATTTAGCCCATCGTGTGCAAAAAAAGTGCCGCTCACAGGTAAAAACAACTCAAAACGATTTTAGCTCGTTTTCGCAAAATATACAAAGCTAATGTTTTGAATTTGACGTTTGTCTGTCTGTTCGTCTGTAGGCATTCCACTTCTTCGTTTTAGCGAAAATTTGAAAATAATTTTTAGATTGGTAGGTATTGATAAAATATTAATATTCGTCCTTTTGGAATCTCTCAATAGTTATATGTACTTGCGTCTTCCTATGGTATAAAATGTTGAAAATGGCGAAATTTAAAACTAATATTACAAATGCTCTAATTTTTGCTAGAAATATGAAAGTTGGTTGGGAAACGTGCAGGTAACGACGTTTACATCGACAACAATGATTTTGTTTCACTTTTACCCCTAGACGGGTTGATAAAACGTAACTCTTTTGTTTTAAGAGTTAATTGCTTGTTTTTAGAGATGAGTTAAATATTATTTTTGTGTTGGATAGATATCAAAGAAATGTTACGATTCGTACCTTTGGAATCTTCCTATATCTGTAATTGCGCCATCTAACGGTGGATGTTAAAATTGTAAAATTTCAAGCTAATATTGCAGGCGATGTAATTTTGTAAGAAATTTGAATATTAGGCGGGAAATGTAAAAGTTGACGAAGTTTGCACTGGCAACAATTATTTTCACGTTTGCCCCAAGAGGGATGAAAAAAAAGACAATTTTTTTTTAAGTGCTATTTGTTTCTTTTTAGGAATTCTTTTTTGTAGGGAATGGATATTGCTAAACTATTATAATTAATGCTTTTCAAATCTCACAGTAGTTTAAATTGTGCCTTCTGACGATGGAAACATTTTGAAAACTTCAATATTTTAAACGAATGTTTCAAACGAACTATTTCTGCTACAAATTTGATATTTTAAAGTTGTAATGTAATGAAGAAGGGGTTTCCACTGGCAGCAAAACTTTGTTCCATCTCCACCAAGGGGTTTCAATTGGCAGCAATATTTTGTTCCATCTCCACCAAGGGGTTTCAATTGGCAGCAATATTTTGTTCCATCTCCACCAAGGGGTTAAAATTGGCAGCAATATTTTGTTCTTTCTCCAACAAGGAGTTTGCGTTCATGGTAATACTTTGTCGCTTCTCCACCAAAGGGATTCCATTTACCGCAATACTTGGTTCTTTCTCCACCAAGGGGGTTCAATTGACAACAATACTTTTTTTCCTTCTCCAGAAAGGGGGTTTCCATTGACATCAATAATTTATTCCTTCTCCACCAAAGGGATTCCATTGACAGCAATACTTTGTTCTTTCTCCACCAAGGGGATTTCCATTGACAGCAATACTTTTTTTTTTCTTTTTCCACCAATTGGTTTCCATTGACAGCAATAATTTGTCCCTTCTCCACCAAGGGGATTCCATTGACAGCAATTCTTTTGTTCTTTCTCCACCAGGGGGATTCCAATGACAGCATTATTTCGTTCCTTCTCTACCAAGAGGTTTTCATTGATAGCAATAGTTTGTTCCCTCTCCAACAAGGGGTTTACGTTCACAGCAATTCTTCGTTCCTTTTCCACCAAGGGGTTTGCGTTCATAGCAATACTTTGTCCCTTCTCCGCCAAGGGGATTCCATTTACCGCAATACTTGGTTCTTTCTCCACCAACCTTCTCCACCAAAGGGGGGTTCAATTGACAGCAATATTTTGTTCCTTCCCCACCAAGGGGGGTTACATTGACAACAATACTTTGTTCCGTCTCCACCAAGGGAATTCCATTGACAGCAATACTTTGTTCCTTTTCCACCAAGGGGTTTCCATTGAAAAAATACATTGTTCCTTCTCCACCAAAGGGTTTACATTGATAGCAATACTTTGTTCCTTCTCCAGCAAGTGGATTCCATTGACAATAACACTTTGTTCCATCTCCACCAAGGAGTTTCCATTGACAGCACTACATTGTTCCTTCTCCAACAAGGGGTTTCCATTGACAGCAATACTTTGTTCATTCTCCACCAAGGGGTTTCCATTGACAGCGATACTTTGTTCCTTCTCCACCAAGAGGTTTCCATTGACAGCAATGCTTTGTTCATTCTCCACCAAGGGTTTTACGTTCACAGCAATTCTTTGTTCCTTCTCCACCATGGAGTTTCCATTGACAACAATACTTTGTTCCTTTTCCACCAAGGGGTTTCCATTGACAGCAATACTATGTTCCTTCTCCACCAAGGGGTTTCCATTGACAGCAATATTTTGTTCCTTCTCCACCAAGGGTTTTACGTTCACAGTAATTCTTTGTTACTTCTCCACCAAGGGGTTTCCATTGACAGCAATATTTTGTTCCTTCTCCACCAAGGGTTTTACGTTCACAGCAATTCTTTGTTCCTTCTCCACCAAGGGGTTTTCATTGACAGCAATACTTTGTTCCTTCTCCTCCAAGGGGTTTCCATTGACAGCAATATTTTGTTTCTTCTCCACCAAGGGTTTTAGGTTCACAGCAATTCTTTGTTCCTTCTCCACCAAGGGTTTTAGGTTCACAGCAATTCTTTGTTCCTTCTCCACCAAGGGGTTTTCATTGACAGCAATACTTTGTTCCTTCTCCTCCAAGGGGTTTCCATTGACAGCAATATTTTGCCCCTTCTCCACCAAGGGTTTTACGTTCACAGCAATTCTTTGTTCCTTCTCCACCAAGGGGTTTTCATTGACAGCAATACTTTGTTCCTTCTCCTCCAAGGGGTTACCATTGGCAGCACTACTTTGTTCCTTCTCCAACAATGGATTTTCATTGACAGCAATACTTTGTTCATTCTCAACCAAGGGATTTCCATTGACAGCAATACTTTGTTGCTTCTCCACCAAGGGGTGTCCATTGACAGCAATACTTTGTTCCCTCTCCACCAAGGGGTTTCCATTGACAGCAATACTTTGTCCCTTCTCCACCAAGGGGTTTCCATTGACAGCAATACTTTGTTCCTTCTCCACCAAGGGGTTTCCATTGACAGCAATACTTTGTTCCTTCTCCACCAAGGGGTCTCCATCGACAAAAATACTTTGTTTATTCTCAACCAAGGGGTTTCCATTGACAGCAATATTTTGCTCCTTCTCCACCACAGTGTTTCCATTGACAGCAATATTTTGTTCCTTCTCCAACAAGGGTTTTACGTTCACATCAATTCTTTGTTCCTTCTCCACCATGGAGTCTCCATTGACAGCAGTACTTTGTTCCTTCTCCACCAAGGGGTTTCCATTGGCAGCAATATTTTGTTCCTTCTCCAACAAGGGTTTTACGTTCACAGCAATTCTTTGTTCCTTCTCCACCAAGGGGATAACGTTCAGAGCAATTCTTTGTTCCTTCTCCACCAAGGGGATAAGGTTCACAGCAATTCTTTGTTCCTTCTCCACCATGGAGTTTCCATTGACAGCAATACTTTGTTCCTTCTCCACCAAGGGGTTTCCATTGACAGCAATATTTTGTTCCTTCTCCACCAAGGGTTTTACTTTCACAGCAATTCTTTGTTCCTTCTCCACCAAGGGGATAACGTTCACAGCAATTCTTTGTTCCTTCTCCACCAAGGGGATTCCATTGACATCAGTACTTTGTTCCTTCTCCACCAAGGGGTTTCCATTGACAGCAGTACTTTGTTCCTTCTCCACCAAGGAGATTCCATTGACAGCAATACTTGGTTCCTTCTCCAGCAAGGGGTTTCCATTGACAGCAATATTTTGCTCCTTTTCCACCAAGGTGTTTACATTGATAAATACTTTGTTCCCTCTCCCCCAAGGGGTTTACATTCACAGCAATTCTTTGTCCCTTCTCCACCAAGGGGATTCCGTTGAGAGCAATATTTTGTACCTTCTCAAACAAGGGGTTTCCATTGGCAGCAATACTTTATTCCTTCTCCACCAAGGGGTTTACGTTCACAGCAATACTTTGTTCCTTTTCCACAAGGGGTTTGCATTCACAGCAATACTTTTTCCTTTCTTTACCAAAGAGATTTCATTGACAGCAATACTTGGTTCCTTCTCCACCAAGGATTTCCCTTGAAAGCAATACTTTGTTCCTTCTCCACCAAGAGGTTTTCATTGACAGCACTACTTTGTTCCTTCTCCAAAAAGGGGTTTCCATTGACTGCAATATTTTGTTCCTTCTCCACCAAGGGGTTTACATTGACAGAACTACGCTGTTCCTTCTCTACAAAGGGTTTTCATTGACAGCAATACTTTGTTCCCTCTTCACCAAGAGGCTTACATTGACAGCAATACTTTGTTCCCTCTCCACCAAGAGGTTTATATTGACAGCAGTACTTTGTTCCTTTTCCACCAAGGAGTTTCCACTGAAAGCAATACTTTGTTCCTTCTCCACCAAGGAGTTTCCATTGAGAGCAATACTTTATTTCTTCTCCACCAAGGGGTTTGGGAAAACCATTTTTTTCTTTTAAGACATTAATGAAAAATTATTTTTAGGTGAATAGTCACAAACGCAATATGATAATTCATAAGTTTCAAATCCTCAAATAGATTTGTTTTTCATCGTTAGAAGACATTAAATATAGGCAAAAAATAGAACTTTTAGTAATATGTCAAATAATATGTATATTTATGCTAAAATTACTGTGGTAGAATGTGTTGACCAAGAACACATACCAGATAGCTTACTAACAGAAATATACTTATGTGTGTGTTTTTATTTTTAATTACACTGGTTCCAGAAATTAAGGAAAATTCAACAGCAGTGTTAGTCTTACGAAACTTATACAAAACTGAAGTATGGTGAAATAATTCTTTTACAAATATTTCTACAACACACACTTATTTTATTGGACACTTTGATCCAATACTTATTACTAAGTTTTGATTAACTTTTGAAGTCAATTTTTCTGTCTGGCATTGTTATCGCTAAATATTCAAATTTCCATAACTCATTAAATACTGAACGAAAATTGTAGAAAATCGAGTTATTAATTTATTTGATTCAGATCTTTTTCTGCAGTCATATTTTTCAAAACAGAAAAACTTACAATAGAAGTTATAGAGCTTTGACGTTACCTTCCCATTGACTTAACATAGCGATTTTCCTTAATTTATCGAAAATAGTGTAAATTAATATTACTTAAAATTCAACTGATTGATTTTATCTTTAAAAGTTTTTACTTAATTTTAAAATTTTCAATAATAAATAAATTATATATTTTATAGATAGAGCTTAATAAACGTGTAAAGGATCAGTTAGCTATTGATAATATAGGCAAAAAATAGAACTTGTAGTAATATGTCAAATAATAAGTATATTTATGCTAAAAATTACCGTGGTAGAATGTGTTGACCTTGATGGCTTGGCTGACAAACCTGAAGAAGCAGTTAGGCAGCACAACATCAGAGAGCTGTACCAGGTAGTTAATGTTTTATGTGGTAGAAAACGGAAAGGCCTATAAGGATTGAAGGATAAACAAATTAAGGTTATAGAAGGTGAGTATCCTATCATGGCTAGGTGGGCTGAGCATTTCAGTGATGTTCTAAACAATGGGGTTAGTTCTACTCCCATTGTTTGTAATGATGAAAGATGCATTGGTGGCTTTAATGTTGGCCCTGTAACACAATCTGAAGTTATTTTGGCCATTTCTAAACTTAAACTTCATAAATCCCCAGAGGTAGATGAAATTACTACGGAAATGCTTAGAGCTGGGAATGTTTCGGTTACTACTTGAATGACTGAAATTCTGAATATCTTTTATGATAAAGGCGTGGTTCCTAAGGATTTTATCAGAGCTATTGTTATCCCTATTTTCAAATGTGATCGCAATTCTTGTGATAACTATAGGGGTGTCAGCCTACTCTCTGTTCCAGGTAAAGTTCTTTCCATAATTGTGCTTAATAGAATTAATAATCTGGTTGACAGTCAATTGCGTGATGAGCAATGTGGATTCAGAAGTGATAGGGGATGTGTGGATCAGAATTTTCACTTAGGCAGATTGTTGAGAAATGTTTAGAGTTTCAGAAACCTTTGGTTGCTAGCTTTGTTGATTTCAAAAAAGCTTTCGACTCTGTTGATCGTCATAATTTGTGGTTGATTGTGGGATCATATGGTATACCAGACAAGTTAGTTAACATAATGAAAGCTTTTTATAACAACACTGAGTTGTGTGTGAGAGTTGGTAAGGCTGGATGAGATGAATTCTTTTGAGACTGGAGATGAATTCTTTTGAGACTGGATGATTTGAGCTGTTGATGAGACTGGTAGAGAGTAGGTTTGGTTATAAACAGAGTGAAAACTAAAGTGATGAAAATTGGTCAGGCAGGCAGTGATTCAGTTAATCTGAATGGTTGCAGTCTTCAGCAGGTGTCACAGTGTAATTATCTTGGGAGCTATATAAGAGTTAATGGTGATGTGCGGCATGAGCTTAACAGACGAATAGGGATTGCTGCCAGGACTTTTAAGAATTTAGAGGACTTTTAAAAAAGATTAAAATTAGACTGTAAAATAGTTTGGTTCTTTCTAGAGTTAGTTATGGTAGTGAACCTTGGACCCTTTGTAAGCAAGAAAACAGGAAACTTGATGCTTTTGATTCTAGATGCTTGCGAATTATCTTGGGCATTAGGTGGTTCAGCATTGTAAGTAATGAAGAGGTTAGGCAAAGGAGTTAGCAACCTCCTTTAAGCAGCACATTGTGCAGAGAGAGACTCCGTTGGTTTGACCGTGTTGCCCGTATAATAATTATAGATTGGCCAATAGGGTTATGAACAGTGTGCCTAAAGGCCTGAGAAAGAGAGGGAGACCTAGGATGCGGTGGGCAGACAATGTCAAAAAGGACCTTGTTAGAATTGGTGTGCAGTAGCCGGATGCAGCAGATGTAGCTCAAGACAGATATGTCTGGAGAATTAAACTGCACGGTCCGGTTGGACCTCCATAGCCCAGGGCTGCTTGAGGATGATGATGATGAATTAATTTACACCTTACCCTGGGGATGAGAAAACACATCTTTTCATTTTAAGGGAGAAGTGACAAATTGATTTGAGGTTGAATAGGGCTAATAATATATTACTTTTTATTTTTTTCTATCATTCATTAGTACACATTACTACGGCCAAACGGTGCGAATTCGGAAAATGAAAAAAAAAATAACTTTCTTTGAAAACGAGCACCCCCTATTCGCAAGTGACAATATGGTATCCTTCTATTTAGCACTATTTTTCGGAATTTCAATTTGATTATTTTTGACTTTACTATAGCATTGAAAACACTGCATTGTTTGCAAAATTCCTCATTCTGGTTTTCTCATGTCATCCTGAGTTACGTTAAATATTTAAGACTGTATCTATCGTAGAGATGTTATTCTAGTTTAAAATCACTTCTATTTCTTCGCTTTATACAGGGAGAGGGGGATTAATATTATCCTTCGAATTTCAACAGGAAATTCGTACCCAAAGTACCGACCTAAGGTAAAACTCGATTTCTAGACTGGAACCACTGCTTTTTTCGTTTTCTTTACTTGGCAGTTTCGATTTATTTTGGTTTTCCTACGTGGAATTTTCACTAGTTGTTTGGTATTCAATACCCTATACTGTACTCTGTACTAGTCGACACTCTAGTGCAGCGGTTCTCAAAGTGTGCGCCTCGGCACCATAGGGCGCCGCGATTAATTCCCAGGGGTGTCGCAGGATATTCGAAAATTTTAATAATTCCACGCAATCTTAATTCAATACGCTATTCGATAATATATTATTACTGAGCGAATTGAATTCAATACGCTATTCGAAGAAAATTCGAAAATTTTAATAATTCCACGCAATCTTAATTGCATGGTCACAATGATAGATTCGTATGCTTCGGTGGCTGATTTCTTCAGGCGGTAACAAAATTTCAACGCAGCATACTGCTCTTTCCTTATCGCAGACATTACGCATGCTCCAAATATCGCTCAAAACTCAACGTCGAGCGGGAAATGAGGGTACTTGTGTCTACAGCTACCGTCATTTCCAAGATTTCAGAAACTGTGTGGCGAACAGCAGATTCTAAGATTTCAGAAACTATGATTCCAAGATTTCAGAAACTGTGTGGTGAACAACAGACTGACCCATCCCACTAATTGGTAAATTTTTTAGGGCGCCGTGAAAAAATCTTTATACACTAAGGGCACCGCGAAACCAAAAAGTTTGAAAACCACTGCTCTAGGCAAATACTCTGTAAAGAAACAGTTTAATCAACATGTTGACCTATTATGCATATTTGAAAGGCGTTAGCGGAGTTTCTAAGAGAAATACTATAAGGGGATCTGGGAAAATATGACGCACTAATTACACCGTTCAATTTCTAGGTGGCTCACACCACTGATCATATATTTCACAGATCAGAGGGGGAAGGCGGACATGACATGCTACCCCTTCACTCCATTTCTGATGTTTAAAAAATATTGTTCGAGTACTTGATGATAAAGTGATGTTTTTATTAGGAAACGTCTATCTTTTTATTGGTTTTTCTCTCTGTTTTTTTTTTCTCCTTCATTTTATGTCACGATTTTGATGTAATCAAGATCTTATCTGTTAAAAACCATATACATTCTCGCTATTAAGCTTCGGCTTAGTAGGCTGTTTTATGTAAAATAATTGTATAGATGATATTTTGGAAATAAATTTGAATTTGAAAAGAAATGTCATTAAGGATAAGAGGTAAAAAATGATAAACTTGTGTGTAGTTCAAGCATTTTCCAATATTTAAAGAAAACCCTCTGAAACTTAGGGGAACATGTTATCTAGTCTCTTGACATATAATCCCTTTTTACCTCATTTCGTCTTGATTGCGTCATTTGCCTCCCCCCCCTTTCTTAGTTTTTTTCCTGGATCCTGACACATATAATAGTGCTTGGAGTAGAAACAGTTGATACTCGCCGCTCTAAAGAGTAACTCTACAAAGGCAGGATGAATTATTCTATATTTTACGAATTTAAATCAAATGGCAGGCTCCCACTGTAGATTAGCCGTAATGCTTGGTTAGTAATAACGCTGCAATTGCCGAAGTCCAGGTTCTAGTCTCGGATGGCGTGGCCCTTTGATCTGTCACAGCCTGCAGATAAGCTGGTCACAAATTAAAAAAACTAAAAACCCGGAAGATTTAGGATTTTTAATCTGAGGCTCCTTATCTCGTTAACTATGCCAGATTAGATGAAATCAAAACTAAGGATTCTTCCATTTGCAATGTTTTTGGAAATTCTTTGTTTGGGAGAAGTTACACTTTAAAGGAGAAAATAACTTTTAAATTAAAAAAAACATACTCTTGTTGAAATAAGTTGATAATAAAATAACTTTGCATTTTTTCTATTATGTGTCCACTTTAATTTCTCTTCATGCAGCAACAAAGCTTTAGAAACTTATAAAGTGTTCCAAAAATGCCTTTTGTTGTGCTGAAAGAATAATAAATAAAAAAAAAATACCCCCTCAAGCAGCTGCTTGCCAGAGAGGTCTGACAGTTTATATGCCACAGTAGAAGGTCTGAGAGGATGGCAGGACCTCAGCAGAAAAACGACAGACACAGCCATGCCTTACCCGGGGCTCGAACCCAGGTCCCTTTGATCAGTAGCCAAGCTCGCTAACCACTCGGCCATGGGACGGCTGCTGAAAGAATAAACAAATTAAAATATTTTTAAAATCCTGTCAACTCCTATACGCCCTAAAAGGCAGAAAATAAAACTAAAACCTATCAATGGTGCAATCAGTCACTGATTTCGTATTCACTTCAAAGGAAGATAGAGAGCCGGTAATCTTGATAAGTAGGTTAATCGACGCCCTATTTTCCTTTAAAGTGAATACGAATTCAGTGACTGATTGCATTATGGATATGCTTTAGTTTTATTTTTCTGCCTTTTAGAGCGTATATCCTTTTTTATTTAAAATAATATAAAATATTTTGATTTAATGTAATGTCTACATTTTTCCCTTCTTCTCCTTTTTTTAGTCGTGTTTAAGGTAGCCCGTGACACTGGAGAAGTCAAACGTTTCAATCCGGTACAAAACTCGTTAAGGTCCATCAAAGCAAATGTCCGTCCCTTTTTTTGGAGGTGGGAGGGGAGAATAGTGGAGGGAAAATTTGAAAGACTCTATAACAATCCTCATCATATTAGCTTTCATTTCACATAACTCGTAATTGTAGAGCCTCGCCTTCGGAAGATATAGATCATAGATTCCCAACGGGGGCGATACCGCCCCCCAGTGGGGGCGCTGGAGCCTTCCATGGGGGCGGTAGCGGATCCAGAGGCAAATAGGGGGCGTTGAGGCAGTCAAGAGGGGCGGTCAAATAAATAAATTTAATGGAATTTTCTGTGCCAACCTTTTTATCTCTTCTATTCTGTGGTGTCTTCCAAAAGGTTGGGAATCACTGATATAGATGAACAATCGTTTTCATATTTCCTCTTTTTTAGGGAGAAGAAATAGGGGTGGAATGTTTTTCGCATTTTAGGGGGAGAAAAGCAGTGGCGGATCCCCCCCCCAAGAGCCTGAAGGAGAGCGAGAAAAAAATTTATTCGCATTTGCGAATCTATTGAATGTGGTATGTATACGCTCCTGGGTGTGCAAAACTTCTATCAGACAGGTTAAAACACTCAGCATCATCAAAAGGCATGATGCATTTGTTCATTTGATCTTACAAAATGGGATTATCAGAACAACAATATTTTATGCGAGAGAGTTTTGAAATTATCATAATTAAAGAATGGTAAATAATTCCCATATTTAATTAATATTATTGATAGGGTTCCATTTTAAATTTGTATTTATTTTGCTTCCCTTTAGATCAGGATTGTCCAACCCAAACTTATTGAAGAGGAATATTGCTATGGAAAAATAAATCTTACACAAAAGTTAAGCGATATATCAATCATCACCTGTGACGTTCCTTTTTCTAAATTCTTTCTTTCCAGCCTTCAGTTATTTCGCCAAAGTCCATCTTCCAGGCAAAAGAGTGTTCAATTAGTAACACAGCCAAACCGTGTAACCTCTCCTGGGCCATGATGTTTCTTAAATAGTTTATTATTATTTTCAACTTCGAAAAATAACTCCCAGCAATTAGCAGTGTGACAGGAATGTTCAGAAATAGCAATAAAACGGTGCAAAGCTCAGGGAAGTTAAATGATAGGAAGTGATTTATTTCAATCAACAGAGTCTCAAGTTCACTGATCGATGATATCTTTTGGATTTCAACGTTAAGAGCAGATCGCAAACCGAGAATATCTCTTAAAAATGACACAGAAATATTCTCTTATGTATTTATTTGTAAACTCTGTAGCTCTTTGTAAAAGACCTGTATCGCGTAAACTTTGCAAGACAAAACATTAAAGTTTGAAACAACCTCTTGCGAACTACTGAATCGACATGTAAGTTGATTTATTATTATATTCAACGTGCGAAAAAACACACTCACTTGAAACGAACTCTCAGGATTCTTTAACCTACATCACAGAATTCATCAAAATGTCGTTCACCTTTCTGTGGCGAGTCTGGGGAAATTTAGGATGAATAGGCCAACTCGGCGTTTCTCGGAAGATAGTGTTTTCTTCCTTCAAATCCTCAAAATTATTCCGATAAATTTGAAGTGTCTTAAAACACACTTTTAACTGGTTTGAAGCAATTGTCAGGTCGATTGTTTATGACAAGTGCTTTAGACACTGTTGATGGGCTGTAAAATCTTGAAATGAAATACCATGAGCAAAACAAAATTATAGTTACAAAAAGTTTTATCAGTGCTTCCGATTCATTTCTTTCATCGGATTCGGGATGTAACAGAATAGTTTTTGTCAGTGCTTTTTAAATATCAACAAATTGTATCGCGAAATGATTATCACTGCAGCTTCGGCCGCAGCGATAACAGAAAATTGAAATTGCTCTTTTCATTCAATTTGGATTACAAAGCCTGTTTACTGTTCCATTCTTTATTTCGCGTATTTCCTTCAGCTTCCAGTGTTTTACTATCAAATTATTTTTCGTCGCTGATGTCTGGCATTTTGAAGCCCTTGCCATCCTGTAGTTACTCCTCTGGTATTAGCTGCGGGGAAATATCATAGTGAACTAAAACTTGTACATGGCAAATAGTAAATGAAGACTGTTTGTCACAAAAAAGGCATTTTTGGCTCCTCCTCTGGACAGAAAGGGGTGGAAATTTTTAATCTGTAACATTTCCCGTATTACAAGGTTTCATTTGACGCATAGCTTGTAACATTTGGCTCTTGCCTTACGAAGATATATCAGAGCATTCGTTTTCATGTTACCCCTTTTAATGGGGAAGATCAATTTTATATTTTCTATGATATTCCCCGCTTCAAAAGTTTAATTTGACACAGCTTGTTACTTTTGCATTCGCGTTCTTTAGGTACAGAGGATCGATCGTTTTCATATTTTCCCTTTTTTTAGGGAGTAATAAAGCACTGGGATGCAATCATTTACAGATTATGATAATCAACCGCGTCATAAGATTTCATTTGACCCATAAATGATTAAATTTGTTCCTCACCTTCGAAATATATGGTCGAAAAACTAGTTTGACAGATCCAAAAACTAACGAGCGAAAAGCAATAATAAAAGATAAATATTAAAAATTTTCAGATTTTCTTATTCACTTCAGAGGAAGATAGGGCACCAGCAATCATCATCATCATCATCATCATCATCATCATCATCATCATCATCGTCGTCGTCGTCATCATCAAGCAGCCATGGGCTACGGAGGTCCAACCAGACCGTGCAATTTAGTTCTCCAAGCAAGTCTATCCTGAGCTACATCTACTGCATCTGGCCACTACACACCAATTCTAACAAGGTCCGGTTTGACATTGTCTGCCCATCTCATTCTAGGTCTCCCTACTTTCTGAGGCCTTTAGGCACACTGTTCATAACCCAATTCGCCAATCTATAATTATTCATAAGGGCAACATGGCCAAACCAACAGAGTCTCTCTCTGCACAACATGCTGCTTAAAGGAGGTTGCAAACTCCTTTGCCTAACCTCATCATTAGTTACAAAATGGAACCACCTAATGCCCAAGATACTGCGTAAGCATCTGGAATCAAAAGCATCTAATTTCCTGTTATCATGTTTACAAAGTGTCCAAGGTTTCACTACCATAACTAACCCTAGAAAGAACCAAACTATTATACAGTCTAAGTTTAGTCTTTAGGTGTATACGCCTATTTCTCCACACTCTCTTTAGATTCTTAAAAGTCCCGGCAGCAATGCCTATTCGTCTGTTAATCTCATGCCGCACATCACCAGTATCTGTTACATAGCTCCCAAGATAATTAAACTGTGACACCTGCTCAAGACTGCAACCATTCAGATTAATTGAATCACAGCCTGCCTGACCAATTTTCATCACTTTAGTTTTCTCTCTGTTTATAACCAAATCCATTCTACTACCAGTCTCATCAACTGCTCGAATGAAAGAGTTCATCTCATCAACATCATTTGCCAAAAGGGCTAAATCATCAGCATAATCTCAATCAGAAATTTTCGTATCTCCAATCCATTTAAGGCCAAAGTCTTTCCCTTGAAGTGAATTTCGCATAACATAATCAATAACCAAGCTAAAGAGAAAAGGAGAAAAAATGCACCCTTGTCGAACACTAAAAATAATGCTAAACCAATTGCTACAAGCCTTACCAACTCTCACACACGACTCAGTGTTTTTATACAGAGCTTTCATTATGTTAACTAACTTGTCAGGTATACCATATGATCTCACAATCAACCACAAATTATGACGATCAACAGAGTCGAAAGCCTTTTTGAAATCAACAAAGCTAGCAACCAAAGGATTCTGAAATTCTAATCATTTCTCAAGAATCTGCCTAAGTGAAAATATCTGATCCACACATCCCCTACCACTTCTGAATCCACATTGCTCATCACGCAATTGACTGTCAACCAGATTCTTAATTCTATTAAGCACAATCATGGAAAGAACTTTACCTTGAACAGAGAATAGGCTGATACCCCTATAGTTATCACAAGAACTGCGATCAGCTTTTTCGAAAATATGGAAAATAATAGCTCTGGTAAAATCCTTAGGAACCACGCCTTTATCATAAAAGATATTAAAAATTTCAGTCATCCAAGTGGTAACCGAAACATTCCCAGCTCTAAGCATTTCCGTAGTAATTTCATCTACCCCTGGGGATTTATGTAGTTTAAGTTTAGAAATAGCCAAAATAACTTCAGAAGATGTTATAGGGCCAACATTAAAGTCACCAATGCATCTATCATCATTGCAAACAATAGGAATAGAATTAACCACATTGTTTAGAATATCACTAAAAAGCTCAGCCCACCTAATCATGACAGAATCCTCACCTTCTATAACCTTACCTTGTTTATCCTTCAAACCCTGTATATCTGTCCGTTTCTACCACACAAAACATTAACTATCTGGTACAGCTCTCTGCTGTTGCGCTGTCTACTGCTTCGTCGGCTTTGTCAGCCAAGCCATCACGCCAAAGATTCTTATCACTAGCTAACTGATCCTTTACACGTTTATTATGTTCTCTGTAATGCTTTCTATTAGGACTAGTAGGGTGTTGATTAAGGACATTCCTGCAGTTCCTTCTTTCTGAAATGAGCTCAAGTGCCTTATCACTTAAATGATTCTGCCTCCTCTGCTCCTTGTTTCCTAAAAGAATATTGTTAGTGTCCAAAAAAGCCTGTATACGATGGCCCCATTCTTCATCAACTTCAGCAGTAAGCACACCATGACTGTCATAATTACTAAGTAACCTATTATGGTAAGCTTTAGCTATAACTGGGCCTTTCACAGCATCAGAATTAAAGGTAATTTTTTAACTTTAGCACAACACTTCTTAAGTTTAAGTTGCAAGACACTTTTAACAAGGTAACGGTCAGAACCAATTTCAGCACACCCTGCATAACTTGATATTCCTAACATAACTAGTCCATTTGCTGTTAATTAATGTATAATCAATCATATTCTTATGTAATCCATCTGGCGAAACTCATGTGTACTTATGTATGTCGCGGTGTTTGTAATAAGTGTTAGTTATTCTGAATCCATTGAGTTTACTTACCTGTAGGAGACGTTGCCCATTGTCATTAAAGCTACCAATACAATAGGGCCTATTACTCCTCCCCACAGGTCAGAGTCAGTACTAACTTTGGCCTTGAAGTCACCTAGAACAAGGGTAATATCTCCTTTCTTGACAGAATTCAAAATATCCTGAAGTTGTCCGTAAAACCTATCCTTCTCATCCTCATCGGCATCCTCAGTGGAGGCATAATAGCAGATAACATTCAAGTCTTTAACGCTTGTCTGAAATTTTGCTGTAAGAAACCTTTCATTAATGCACTCATATCCTAGAAGAGCATCACTAACGTGTCTGCTGAGAAGCAGACCCATGCCTTGGTGATGCTTATTGTCGGCCCTCCCTGAAAAGAGAAATTTAAAATTATTTTTAAAAATCTGACTTTTATCTGTCCATCTGGTCTCTTGCAAGCTGGGAATATGTAAATTATAATGGTGGAATTCTTGTGTGAGGTCATCAAGAGAAAAAGCTCTGTGCACAGTCCTCACATTCCAACTACCCTTTGGAGAGAAAATGGTTAGAGGAATGTTTAAAGAAACTATGTTTATTGAGAGAGGGAATGCCGACAATATTAAACAGCCCCCTAATCGCAGACATGGGGCAAAGACCCGTTCCCCCACCACTAAAGGCTGAAGCCATCTGCACTGGAAGACTTCCTCCAATGTAGAATTTGACGATGCCAATAGAAGCAAAGAGTTCAGATGCCTGCGATGACCCCTGCTCAGGATTATCCACCAGCTGATAAACATATCCTGTGGATCTATTCACTTGGGGCTGTCAACAAACAAACAAACAGAAAACACAGCGGAAGATTTTCCCTCCACAGAAACCCACCAATGCAGCAAAATCAAGATCCATAATCAAGCTCATAGCCATAATTCCGTTCAGGTTGGTATATATGGTCAGCACCTGGACTCTGTATGGTTGACCACTCCTCAGTAGGGTAGAAAAAAAAAGAAAAGTAGCCATAGTTGTCCAGATCAGTAGGCCACACTAATCTGGCAGCCTCCCCATCCGTTCACTTCCAAAGAGAGTATCTCTTTTGAAAGGTACTTACAGTCTGCACCACGAGAAGGCGGGGTCGAACGTTAGATGCTAGGCCTGACCGGTTCTATGCATCATCACAGGGGATTGGTGCATAGCTCTTCTTCCAGTGACTACGCAGCTACCAACAATCTTGTCGAGTAGATAAATCAGTCCTATCTTCCTTCGAAGCGAATACAAACTCAGCTACCGATTGCACCATCGATATGCTTTAGGTTATATTTTCTATTTTTTTACGGCCCTGTAGAAAGATAGGTATTTTGCAAATTTTTAAACTTATATTTTTGTGTTGTCACTAAAAACACATACATTCATAAACATCGAGCACATTTACCCCCCTTTTAGAATCAGGTTTGAGGTAGCTCACGACATCGGAGACGTTACAAGCTTTAATTGGAGATACCACTCGTTAAAGTGGAATCCGGGGAAAACTCTTTTCCAATTTTATCAGGGGGAATAGTGGGGGCAAAATTCGAAAAAGTTTACGACCGTCATTATACGCTTTCCTTTGATACCTAACTCATAACGGTAGGCTCTCGCGTTCGGAAGATATAGCAGAACGACTTTCACATTTCCAGTGTTTTAGGGGAGAGAGATCATGGGATATCATTTTTTTATAGCCTACGACTCTCGCCGCGTTACAAGCTTTCATTCGACACAAAGCTCGTTACTTTCCGCAATCGCGTTCGGGAGATATAGGGAAACAATCATTTTCATATTTCCCCCTTTTGTAGGGGAGAAGAAAACACGTGGGTTCCATTTTTCATAGTCTACGACATTCCCCGCGTCAGAAGCTTTCATTCGACGTAGTATAGCTTGCTACACTCGGCAGTCGCATTCTGAAGATATAGTGGAACAATAGTTCGCATTTCCCATTTTTTAGATGGGATGAAAGCACGGGGGTAATGTTTTTGTAGCCTATGACACTCCCGAGCCACAAGTTTCGTTTGGCATATAAAGCATTAAGGTTATCCATCGCGTTGGAAAGATATGGTGGAACAACGTTTTGTGAAATCCACAAACTGAGAAACTGTCCAACCGACAAATGTCAAAGCCAAAAGCAATAGGAAGATAGGTAGAAACGTTAATTAAAAAAAAATAAAAATTTCTATCTTCCTATAGGGTCCTAAAAAGCAGAAAAAAAAATATAAAGCATATCGATGGTGCAATCAGTTACTGAGTTCACATTCTCTACAAAGAAAGATAGGGCGACCGTAAATCTTGTCGAGTAGGTAAATCGACCTCTATCTGCCTTTGAAGCGAAAATGAACTCACTGACTGATTGCACCATCGATATGTCTTAGGCTTATTTTCTACTTTTTAGAGCCCTATAGGGAGATAGGTGTTTTAGTGACAACAATAAATATATAAATTAAAAGTTTAAAAAATACCTATCTTCAAAAACTTTGATTTGACATACCATATGACTCGTAAACATCGAGCACATTTACCACCCTTTTGGATTCAGGCAGCCTATGGCATTACAGACGTCAAAAGCCTTAATTTGAGATACGACTAGTTAAGTCGACCTCGGCGGTAATCCGTCCCCACATTTTATCAGGGGGAATAAATAAAAATAAAAATAAATACCCCTTCAGCTTGCCACAGAGGTCGGACAGGAGCCTGTCAGTTTATATGCCATAGTAGAAAGTCTGTGAGGATTGCAGGATCTCAGCAGAAAAACAACACACACACACAACCAAGCCTTACCCGGGGCTCGAAACCAGGTCCCTTAGATCAGTAGCCAAGCGTGCTAACCACTCGACCACATAGTGGGGCGAAATTCGAAATAGTTCACGACCGTCATTACACGACCTTATATTTGACACCTAACTCGTAACTGTAGGCCCTCGCATTTCGACGATATAGTTACAGATTTTCGGTTTTTTAGTGGAAAATAGAGCATGAGGGGATAATTTTTTATAGCCTACGACACTCCCTGCGTTACAAGCTTTCATTTGACCTACATCTTGTTACTTTTGGCATTCGCGTTTTGGAGATATATTTTGAGGATTGTGTACGACACTTCCAGCATCAGAAGCTTTCATTCGACATACAGCTGACTACTTTCCGCACTCGCATTCAGGAGATATATGGGAACAATTATCTCGTATTTCCTCTTTTTTAGGGGGGGGGGAGAAAGCAGGGGATAAATATTTCGTAGCCTACGATATTTCCCGCGTCAGAAGCTTTCATTCGAAGTATAGTTTGTTACTTTCGTCCTTCACGTTTTGGAGATATAGCTAAAGATTATTTTTTCACATTTCCCATTTTTTAGGGGAGGAAATCAAGGGGATCATTTTTATATAGCCTATGGTACTCCCCGCGTGATAAGCTATCATTTAGCACATAAATCAGTCCCCATCGCGTTCGAAAATATGGTGGAACAATGTTTTGTTAAATCCACAAATAGACAAACAGACAAACCGAAAAATGTTAAAGTCAAAAGCAAAAGGAAGATAGGTAGAAAACAACAAAACATAGCAACCTATAAGTAGATCTTTTTTTTATTTTTTGGAGACGCTCATGATGCATTTTTCTTCATAGCGCAAGGAAATTGCTTCAGCTTATCAAATTTTAAATTTTGGCAGCATGTGCAACTTAAAAATAAACAGAACATCTTATGAAACAAATTAACTATAATCAGTTTGAAATTTATAGCGACATGAGACTTAATGCTTTATGAATATCCTTTTCGTCTTGTTTGCCGTCCGTGTCTTCATAACTGATTTCATTTCAAGAAAGCATTTTGTCAGATTATTAACTCATTTTTTTTTCTTTTTCCTCATTACTCCTCTATGAATTCTACTGTTATTCGTCCATTGAATGGACGTCCATGAGCGGAAAACAAAAATGCCAAACAGAAACCCCACTCTCGACAAAACTAATTTCTCTGCAAAAATGCTTTAGGCAATTATTTATTCTTTAGAAAAGAAAACAAGGAATACTCAGCAACAGAAAACATCTCCAATTGCTCCGTTTCGCGATGTATTCATTTCCGTAATTATTAAGAGTAAAACAAAAAACAAATATTACCTCAAGCAGCTGCTTGTCGCAGAGGTCTGACAGGAGCCTGTCAATTTAATTCGCCATAGAGCAGAAACGTGACGAAGGAGAGATTTCAGCGCAGAGACAATAAAAAAATTCCAGGCCTTACCCTGGGCTCGAGCCCTGGTCCCTTTGATCAGTAGCCAAGCACGCTAATCACTCAGCCCCGGGACAAGTGGCTATGATATTACCTCATATAATCTGCATAAATTTCGTTTGTGAGAATTAGCAGTAATGAATATATATATAATCCATTACTGCTTTTCAAACGAAGTAATATATACCAAAGAGCCAAAACATTATGACGACCTGTCTAATATGTGTTGTTCCTCCCCGTGCCGCCGAAACAGCTCTTACCCAGCGAGGCTTGGACGCATCAAGATTTCTAAAGGTGTCTTGTGATATCTGGTACCAACACGTTACCAGCAGATCTTTTAACTCTTGTAAGTTGGTGGTTGAGTCGCCGCAGATCGGATATACACTGTTCCAACACAAATCACAGATGCTCGATTGGAGGCCAGGGCAATATCTAAAAGTATTCCTGGTGTTCTGCGAACCATTCTCGAACAATCCGGGGAGTGTGGCATGGCGCATTATCCTGCTGAAAGAAGGCTCTACTAGAGGGATATACCGTTGTCATGAAAAGATGTACCTAGTCTGCAATGATGTTTACGTAGGTGTTAGACATTATAGTTTTCTGCATATCAGTGACTGTACCCAGGGTTTTCAGCAGAACATTGCCCAAATCAATGAATTGAAACCATTGCCAAATCACGAATTTGAATGTAGAAACCGACCTAAAAAAAGTATTCCTCCACCAGCTTGTTTTCGTCCCATGGTGCATCCTGGTGTCAACACTTCCTCCAGTTAAACTTTGCACACGTACCCGGCCATCCACATGGTGCAACAGGAAACGAGATTCATCGGACCAGACGACCTTCTTCCAATAATTCAAGGTCCAGTTTTAATTCTCGCGTGCTCATTGTTGGTGCTTTCGATGGTGAACTGAGGTTACATGGGCACTCGGAGTGGCCTGTGGCTATGCAGCCCCTTTTTCAGCGGGGTTCGATGTACTGTGTATTGTGATACATTACTCCCGTCACCAGCATTCAAATTATGGATGAGTTGCGCCACAGTATCCCTTCTGTTAGTTCTTACCATACGGGATAGCCTTCACTCACCTCTATTATCGATGAGTCGCGGTCGGCTCTCACGCCTTGCCAGCGATTCGTGGTTTTTCCCTCCTAGGACCACTTTTTTGAACGTACTAACCATGGCTGACTGTGAGCACCCCACAAGCGTTGCCGTCTCGGAAATGCTCTTACCCAGTTGCTGGCCATTACAATTTGGCCATTGTCAAACTCACTTAAAGTCCGATGCCTTTCCCATCTGAAGAACAAGAATAACACTGATTAACAGAGCTCAGTATCAAGTGTTATTTATACCGTTTCATGACTTTCACATGCGCCGTGGTTTACCTGCAGTTGCTTCGATTTGCATAAAGACGCGTTGGTCATTATGTTTTGGCTCCTCAGTATATATGATGTTGTACCGATTTAGATTTAACATTTTATTGATTTAGTTTGCTTGTTTTGATAGCTTTGATAAAAGATTTTATTGCAGCCAAAAATTGTTTTTGTCACATCTTCAGCCTCTAGGTATTTTTTTTCTTTTGCTGCTTTCACTCAGCTCCTTTCCATCGTCTTGTATTCCATTATTTCAAACTAGTCAAAAAAATAGGAAATCTAATTTGGAGCTGAAAAAGAAATGTAGTTCAAAATAAAACAAAAAGTAAAAAAAAAAATCTAGGACTTGCTTCAACATCATTCAATTTCTATTTCATTAAAAAACAAATTTTATTTATCGTTACCATTTTGGCGCACGAAAAAGTAAAAATTTTCGTTTCGGAGTGGGAAAGTGAGTCAATTTGTTTTTGGATGAAAAATAAGAGGTCAAATGTACTATTATTCATAAACAGAGCATTTAATTTACCCATTAGAATTAATTGCTTCCACCTCTTGTTTTTCACTTCAATAAATTTAAAACATCATGAAAGTGTTTTGAGCAATATTTAGAGTGTTATTGGGATCAATTTATTGAACGTATTTCTGAATATACACTCGCTTAACGACACTTACTGGTTTCAAAATAATACGTTCCCATAACATGTAGGCTGTTAACCCGCTGTGACTCCTGAATGTAGTCTGGATTGCCTCTTTCCCCAGCATTTTTCCATACGCCTATACGACCTTTATTGGAATTCAAATAGAAACGTGAATCGTCTTTAAAGACACCAGTCTTGTCTCCAAGCAGCTCTTTCTCTGCACCATTGAAGATTCAGACGACGATGAGAGGTAATTGACTCAAATATGACCCCAATTCTTTCAGTCGTCTTCTATCAGGCTCCGCAACAGGTCAGGGATGGCGTTAAATTGTTGGAAATTTGATAGTTTGTGTTTCTACTAACAGTTCATCAGTGTTCCTACTAACCTACGGCAGGGCGTAGAATTTTGCGAAGATAAGTTGGCCCAGGCGGGACTCGAACCTGCGTGGAACCAGGTGGGACTGGAACATGCAGATTACAAGCCTGGTGCACTACCAGCTGTGCCACACTCCCCCAAAGAATAATGAGGGTGCTTAGGACTTTTTGCTACTCCTGTAGGTTGTTCACTAATCTTTTGTTGCTCTAGAACTCGGAAAGTATTAGTGACAGAAAAAAAAAGGATTTTTTTTACTAGTCGTTTCGCAATTTAGTATTGAGGATGAGTTTTATGTCAGAAAGCATAGTAATTTTATTAACTCTTGGCCATTTACAAAATGTATTTAATGTTCAATATTGTTGCAAATTTTAAATGAATAGGCACTGAGCGTGAGTATTAATAAGTATATTTTCAAACAAATTACAATACAATGCAAATTATTGCAAAAATATGGATGAAATTACTTATAAACAAACTAACTACTATCATACATAAGTCAATAACCCCTTTTTCTATAGAGCATACTAGACCAGCTCTGTCTGTTTTACTAAACTACTGCCTCTTCACTTTGTCATATCTCTAGAATACGTCCACTTCAGGTGTAAACAATCCTTCGTCTTTTGTTAGATCACTAAATTGATCTTACTAACAATATAAAACAACCACCCACGCACACACCAATAAAGATACTTCTTGTTTTCATTTATCGCGCACTGCCTCAGACTATCTGAACTTCCCTTTTGATCTACACAACTTTAACATTATTATTCTATCATTCTCTTTTTTAGGTCGGTTCTACATTCAAATTCGTTTGTTGTATAATTCTCACGCACAAGCATATAGGAATTTAACATTATTGAATGAATATTGAATTATAGGAATTTGAAATAATGAAAAATTGTGAGAATTGGGCCTATATTTGAGTCTATTATATGCGAGCGTTCATGTCACGTTTTGTCATGAAGTCAATTGTAGCGCGTTCATCTGTCGTAATGTATCCCCACGACTAAGATGAATATCTCGACTCTTATTCGGAATTCATTTTAAACTTATCCAAATGTCTGAGTGATTTTTCCCACGGTGATTTTACTTATTAATGTGATCGATAAGGTTATCTTAATTGAATGAATCATAAATTTTAAGTGGCCCGAGAAATAAAAAAAATGAAGGTATGTGGTCGTATATTCCAGGAGACCATGACGAACAATCCATATATCCACAAACTCTTCCTCCAAACATTCACGAACAGTGAATGCATAATTGTTGGGGAGGGGGTGGCTCAGTTGGTACCGCGCCAAGCTCGTAATATGAAGTTCCCAGGTTCAAGTTCCAACTGCACCAGTATTGAGATTTATTTCGGCAAATCTCTTCCCCCTCATCAACAAGAGTCACCGATGGGCTTGGAAAGGCCGCTGCCCGTCAGTCAAGACCGATGGTCAACAAGAGTCACCGATGGGCTTGGAAAGGCCGCTGCCCGTCAGATGAAACGTTAAGCCATGGGGGCAGTGTGTGGGAGAGCCCTGTGCTCGTTAAAGAACACGTGGGATGGCTTTGACGGGACTGATTTTGTCTCCCAATAGCTACACTGGCGGAAATTGAAAAAAGAACATCAAGAAGGAATTCATTTAGGAACGTCATATTATAATAGGTTAATAGTTAAGGGCAGCAAAAACCGTGATCCAAGAATTGAAAGTCATTGGTTGAAATAATGAAGTCACTGAGGACGACAACATACAAATGTACGTCACTCGTATTTAAGGACTAGAGCGTGAAGAAAGAAGTTTTTCGTCTTGTGTCTTGTCCAATGCTCTTTGAAGAAGCTACCATACCTGGATGAAGCAGGCACGCAACACATGTTCAGTTAGTGGAGTTTCAGCGAGATCATATAGTGGATCTTCGGGAAGCTGGTTGGTCTTTTCGTCAAATTGCACACCACGTTGGACGAAAGGTATCGGCAGTGGTACGATGGAGGCGTCGATAGTCAGAAGAGCATTCGCACACTTGCAGACGTGGTTCTGGGCAACACAGAGTTATGGACGCACGAGTGGATCAGCATATCAGGAGCACGGCGGTGGCAGAGAGGACGGCTACGGCATCACAAATTCGATCCTGTGTCGTACCAAGGGTGTCTACAAGAATGATAGACAATCGTCTTTTGGAAGCAGGAATACGGACACGCGTGCCGCTGGCATGGTTACCACTGTCACCTCCTCATTGTCGAGCATGTTTGTAGTGGTGTCAAGAACGAGTTCATTGGGAGGAAGAATGGCAATCTGTGATCTTCAGTGATGAAAACCGATTCTGCTTAGGAGCGCCTGATGGTCGTTTAAGCGTCCAAAGGCAACAAGGTGTGCGGCTTCTTCCATCGTGCATTCGCCAGCGACACACAGGGCCCATGCTGAACATCATGGTGTGAGGAGCTATTAGATATCACTCTAATACGTGTCTGGTGTTTGTACAGGGTACACTCAATAGCAATACGTACGTTAGAGACATCGTACACCGGTCGTCTTGCCATATTTGAGTGTAATCCCAAATGCGATATTCTAGCCCACACTCCATCCGGGCAACTCAACATGTTCTTCAGGCAGTGCACCAACTCGCTTGGCCAGCATGCTCTCCGGACTTGTTGCCAATCGAGCATGTCTGGGACTGGATTGGACAAAGACTCTTCCGTGGACCGCGGCAGGCAGCGACCATTGCTGAATTACGCATCCCCCAATGTGATATCCAGCATTTGTATGACGGATTGCATGTCAGATTGGAATTTTGTATTGCTGTTAAAGTATCACCCACTTTGAGAAATACTGATTTAAAAACATCCACTGGCAGGAGACTTCCTTCTTCTTGAGCTTTAATATCAACTCTGCTAAAACACTGAATGTAAGTGAAGTTCACGCTCTGGATGTTTCCTATTTAATTCTTCTGCCACCTGTATCAAGCTACCACTTCCATATATTAAAATCAGCTGGATGCGTGCTTCAATTAAGATAGGCATCACTAGGTAATAAGGTCAAACTGTAAAAAAAAATTAAAAGAAATATTAGCTACTGAACTATTGCTTTCAATGACTTCAAACATACCTTGTACAGTAGACCGATGGTTTTCGATTTTGACAAAAGTTTACAGTTTTGAGTCCAAGAAACTTTTCATCCGAAAAACTGAGCCTCCAACAGCATTCCTTGAAAGCAACGATCCATGTTGATGAAGCGTTTGGAAGATTTTTATCAGGACACTCCCAGGCAGAAGTGTACATCGTTTCATTGAAAGTTCAAAAGTTGCTGTTTCTTTTTTTAAATATTTGGATCATAAATATTTTTTTCTATAATTAACTACCCGGCCCATAAACCTTTTCATGTCACATTTGTTTCGGTAATAATTTTTTCGGTTATTAATTTGTTCGGTTTAAATAGGTGTTCATAAATCTGGTGATAAAACTGAAATTTCTAATTATAAACCATATCCATATTATCAGTTTTCAGCAAAGTGTTGGATAAATTAATAAATATTCGCTTAATAATTTTTTGATGCAAACAAATGTCCACATGATAATCAGTATAGTTTTTGAAAAAAAAAATATCTATCGAAACAGCTATACTGTATGTTTTTGACATATGACATACCAATTTCGACAATATTAACAATATTTTTAACTTATCTAAGGCTTTTCTGACACAGATTTCAAGCTATCCTGCTAGACATATTATATCACATAAGTATAAGGGATACTATTCAAAATTTACTGAAATACTATCTTACTAATAGAAAACAATATGTTAAAATCGATTATGTATAAATCCAAGCTTATTAATTAATGAGCATGGTGTTCCATAAGGTTCTACTTTGGGACCACTTCTATTTTTAATTTATGATAATGATATTTTTAATGTTAGCAGGAATTCTAGCCCCATATTACATGCAGATGACACTAGTTTATTCTTTTCTCACAGTAACGTTAGTAATGCAACAGAAATCGCGAATATTGAAATAAAAAAAATACGTAAACTGATTCCAGTGTAATCTTTTGACATTCAATCATACGAAAACTAAGGGAATCATTTTCATTTGCATCGCAAATCTTTAAATATAAACCAAAATGTTTATGTCCGTAACCAACAGATAACCATGTAAATGAAATTAAATTTCTTACAGTAAATTTGACAGGTAATTTGAAATGGAACTCGCATATAAATTATGTTTGTAACAAAATGAGGAAAAATATTGAAGTAATAAGTAAAATCAATCATGTCTTACCAGTAAATATTAAGTTATTACTTTTTCGTACCTTAGTTGTGTCTTGTGTAAACTATTGTCTTCTAATCTGAGGAAAGACGGCTGAATTTACCTCAATAAAATATGTATTTTAACAATTAAATATTTCAGAGTTACAAGAGTCTCAAATATAATATATCTAAATCATAATTACACAAATAATATTCTACCTGTTCATAAATTTTATTCATACAAAATATCCCTTCTTATTTTTGAGCGAAGTCACCAAAATATTCACAAAGATATCTTAATTTTGTTAAGTTTTGAACACATTATATTACACGTGGTAAAACCAAATACATCATCCTCATCCTCAAGCAGCCATGGGCTATGGAGGTCTAACCGGACCGTGTAATTTAGTTTTCCAAGCATATCTGTCCAGAGCTACATCTGCTGCATCCGGCCACTGCACACCAATTCTAACAAGGTCCTGTTTGACATTGTCTGCCCACCGCATCCTAGGTCTCCCCTTCCTTCTGAGGTCTCTAGGCACACTGTTCATAACCCTATTCTCCAATCTACAATTATCCATACGGGCAACATGGACAAACCAACGGAGTCTCTCTCTGCACAATATGCTGCTTAAAGGAAGTTCCGGACTCCTTTGCCTAACCTCATCATTATTTACAAAGTTGAACCACTTAATGCCCAAGATACTGCATAAGCATCTAGAATCAAAAGCATCTAGTTTCCTGTTATCTTGTTTACACAGCGTCCAAGTTTCATTACTACTAACCCTAGAAACTTTCACTAAAAATAACCTTAGAAAGAACCAAATTATTATAGTCTAATTTTAGTCTTTAGGTGTATAGGCCGTTTTCTAAACATTCTCCGTGTATTCTTAAAAGTCCTGGCAGCAATCCCTATTCGTCTGTTAATGTCATGCAGCACGTCACCTGCTCCAGACCGCAACCATTCAGATTAACTGAATCACAGCCTGCCTGACCATTTTCATCACCTTAGACGTTTTTATGTTTAGCATTAAACCTACTCTATTACCAGTCTCATCAACATCCCTAATGAAAGAGTTAATCTCATCAACATCAATATCCAATAGGACCAAATCATCAGTATAATCTAAATCAGAAATTTTCGCATTTCCAGACCATTTAAGACTAAAATCTTTCATTTATACTGAATTTCGCATACCATAATCAATAACCAAACTAAAGAGAAAAGGAGAGAATATGAACCCTTGTCGAAAACCAGAAACAATACTAAACCAATTGCTACATGCATTATCTACTCTCACACACGACTCAGTGCTATTATAGAGCTTTCATTATATTAACTAACTTGTCTGGTATGCCATACGATCTCACAATGAACCACAAATTATGACGATCAACAGAGTCAAAACCCTTTTTGAAATCAACAAAGCTAGCAACCAAAGGTTTTTGAAACTCTAAACATTTCTCAAGAATCTGCCTGAGTGAAAGTATCTGATCTACACATCCCCTACCATTTCTGATTCCATATTGCTCATCACGCAATTGCCTGTCAACCAGATTCTTAATTCTATTAAGCACAATCATGCATAGAACTTTCCCTGGAACAGAGAGTAGGCTGATACCCATATTTATCACGAGAACTGCGATCAACGTTTTTGAAAATAGGGATAATAATAGCTCTGGTAAAATCCTTAGGAACCATTCCTTTATCATAACAAATATTCAAAATTTCAGTCATCCGTATGTAACCGAAATATTCCCAGCTCTAAGCATTTCCGTGGCCATTAATGTTATATATATATATAAGGCCAACATTAAAGCCATCTGTCATTATTACAAACAATGGGAGTAGAACTAACCACATTGTTTAGAACATCACTGAAATGCTCAGCCCACTTAGCCATGACAGAATCCTCCCCTTCTATAACCTTACCTTGTTTATCCTTCAATCCCTGTACAACTGTCCGTTTTCTGCCACACAAAATATTGACTATCTGGTACAGCTCTCTGCAGTTGTACTGTCTAACTGCTTCCTTGGCTTTGTCAGCCAAACATGAACCCAATATTCTTATCAGTAGCTAAATGATCCTTTACACGTTTTTTACGCTCTCTGTAATGCTTTCTATTAGGTCTAGTAGGGTATTGATTAAGGACATTCCTAGAGTTCCTTCTTTCTAAAATAAGTTCAAGTGCCTTATCATTTAAATAATGCTGCCTCCTCTTCTCCTTTTTTCCTAAAAGAGCACTGTTAGTTTCCAAAAAAGCCTGTATAAGATGCCCCCATTCTTCCTCACCTTCAGTGGTAAGCAAACCAATGACTGTCATAATGACTAAGTAACCTATCATGGTAAACTTTAGCTATAACTGGGTCTATCAGAGCTTCAGAATTAAAGGTATATTTTTTAACTTTAGTAAAACACTTCTTAAGTTTAGGTTGGAAGACACTGTTAACAAGGAAATTGTCAGATGGAAGTTCAGCTCCCCTATATGACCTGATATTCCTAACAGAACTAGCTAATTTGCTGTTAATTAATATATGATCAATCATATTCCTACGCAGCGCATCTGGTGAAATCAACGTGTACTTATGTATGTCGCGGTGTTTGTAATAAGTATTAGTTATTCTGAAACCATTAAGTTTACTTACCTGTAGAAGACGTAGCCATTGCCATTGCAGCTACCAATACCAAAAGGGCCTATCACCTCTCCCTAAAGGGTAGAGTCAGTACCATCTTTGACATTGAAGTCACCTAGAACAAGGGTAATATCTCCTTTCTTGAGATAATTCAGAATATCCTGCTGTTGCCATAAAATCTATCCTTCTCATCCTCATCGGCATCTTCCGTGGGAGCATAACAGCAGATAATATTCAAGTCTTTAATGGTTGTCTGAAATTTTGCTGTAAGAAACCTTTCATTAACGCATTGATATCCTAGAAGAGCATCACTAGCATGTCTGCTGAAAGCAAACCTATGCCTCAGAGATGCTTATCTTCCTTTCCTGAAAAGAGAAATTTAAGATTATCTTGAAGAATCTGACCTTTATCTGTCCTTCTGGTCTCTTGCAAGCCGAGAATATCTAAAATTTAACTGTGGTATTCTTGTGTGAGGACATCAAGAGAATAAGCTCTGTGCAGAGTCCTCACGTTCCAATAACCTATGGAGAGAAAATGGTTAATGGGATGCTTAAAGAAACTATGTTTATTGAAAGAGAGAATGCCGACAATATCAAACATCCCCCTAGTCGCAGGCATGTGGCACAGACCCTTACCCCCACTACCAAAAGCTGAACGAAGGACGTCCTCCAATGTAGAATTTGACGATGCCCGTAGAAGCAAGTGTTCGGGTGCTGCGATGACCTCTGATCAGGATTATCCACCAGCTGATAAAACATTTCCTGTGAATATATTCCCTTGGGGCTATCAACTCGCAAACAAAAAACAGCGGAAGATTCTCCGTACACAGAAGCCCACTAGTGCATCAAATTCAAGATCCATAATCAAGCTCAGAGCCTTAATCCAGTCCATACCGGTAAGTTTACATGATCAGCATCAGGTCCTTGTGTGGTTGACCACTCCTCAGTAGGGTAGAAAAAAAAGAAGAAAAGTGGCCATAGTTTTCCAGATCAGTAGGCCACTCTGATCTGGCAGCCCCCTAATTCCGTTCCCTTGCACAAGAGAGTATCTCTTTTGAAATTTTCTAACGGCCTGCATCACGAGAAAGCGTGGTCGGACATTAGGTGCTAGGCCTGGCCAGTTCTTTTTATCATCACAAGGGATTGGTGCACAGCTGTCCTTCCAATGACTACCTAACTTCTACTTCTTGCTAAATAGAGGACATCTATAATGCACAATAACATAAATTTGATAGGGTCAAAAATGTGGAATACCTTACCATCAGACCTGCACCTTCTTACTATTAAGGCTAACTTTAAAAGGAAATTAAATATTTTCTTTTGGGCGGGTTTAAATTAAATTTCTTAAATGGGATTTGGAAATATTAATTTAGATTTTCGCCATTTCGATTTCGCACCTTCATATATACAACTATAAATAAATATCAATTTGTCATCTCTCACAAATTAATTTGTATACCACCTTCAAAGAGGGGTCATAGGCTAGTCAGTTGTACAAACAGCCTTTTTCTGTGACTCCTGGTCAAATGTGCTAATTATTTTAAACACTGCATTCTGTGTGAAATTTTAAAATCCTAAATTCAATAATAAAAATTTTAAAAATTTCATTTTCTTGTTATCTATAGCATAAAATGTAATGTTTCTGAAAATCTTTTTGTAAACGTTTGAAAAATGTTTTCACCTTTTCGTTTCATACGATTGCACTCTAATGACATTTCATCGAATAAATTATTATTATTATTATAGAGAATCCCATGCTATATGCTAATGCGAATCTAATTTCGTAGCTCTATAATTTCTAAAATATGCCTTTAATGGAATAATGTGACTGACGATAAATTAAAGATCATAATCAAATTAAATTAAATTTCCATTTTCAGCAACGTTTCGTTCATTATTTAAAGAGTTATGAAAGTTGGAATATTAAGAATAAATTATGTTTTTTGATAAAAAAATTAATAGTTATGAATTAACCTTTATGCAGACTGCTAAAATGCATAATGGTTATGTTAACTGATATCAAACAATAGTTTTTAAGTTTTAACTAATTTCTGACGTAAATCCTTGTGAACAATTTTAACCCATTTTGTCAGTGCCATTTTGAAATATTCCAGCTTCCAGAACTCTATAAATACTAAACGGATGTTGTTTAAATTCGAGATTTAATTACATCCTTAATTTACAATCAGTCACATTTTTTTCGTTAAATGCATATTTTAGAAATTATAGAGCGTTGAAAGTAGATTTCCTTTGACATTATATAGAAATTCTGTAGCATATTCGTAGGGCACTGCGTGTATATGTGTGTATGTATGTATAATATTTCCAGAGTCCATAAGAAAAAAGTTTCGTATTTGTCAAAGCGCTAGTGAGAGCCTAAGGAAAACATTTTCCCTGTAATAGTGTAGGGGAATCTAAAAAAATCACGTTCACCAATTCCATCGTTAAATGGGGCAGGGGTGGCTCAGTCGGTAGCGCGGCAGGCTCGTAATCTGTAGTTCCCAGGTTCGAGTCCCAGCTGGGTCAGCGTTTAGATTTATCTCCGCAAAATTCCCCGCCCTGCCCACGGTCAGTAGGGGACACCAATGGGCTTGGAAAGTCCGCCGTCCGTTGGATGGGACGTTAAGCCGTGGCCCCGTGTGTGGGAGAACCATACCCTGTGCACGTTAAAGAACACACTGGAAGGTCTTGACGGGAGGCTACCATCTGTCTCCCAACAGCTGTTCCAGTGGGTCCCCTCCCCTAACCTTCTCTGAGCCTTCGGGGGCATGTGACCTGGCCATTTAGCCCATGGTGTGCAAAAAAGTGCCGCTCAGAGGTAAAACAACCCAACCCATCGTTAAATTAAAAGTGGTTATCCGCTGATTATACATTATCGAAATGGTCTTTGGAGTAGAAATATTGATAACTTCTGCTTTAGAGAAAGGTGCTCTCTACCAAGATAGAATGAATAGTTAAAAATTCTGAGATTTGAAATGAAATGGCGAAATTGAAACTTCATGCTGTATAAGATTCAGGCCCCTAATCTTGTTAACTTTGCCAGATTAGATGAAGGGAAAAACTTTAGTCTTTTAATAGCTAAGTTTTTGGGAGAGGGAATTTCATTTAATGTGACTGATTAAGGATGTAATTAAATCTCGAATTTAAACAACATCCGTTTAGTATACTCTAAAGCAGAAAAAAACTTTTAAATTGTAAAAAAAATTCTCTTGTTAAAATAAGATGATAATAAAAATACTTTATAATGTTTCATTTGCGTGTCCAGTTTGATTTCTATCTTGTTATTGAAATATATTTCTTCACGGGGAAACAAACGCTTTAGGAAACAATGCAAAAAACTTTTCTTTTAGTTATTCAGAAGAAGAGGTAGCTGAACATGGCAATAAAAGCAGACCCCTGTTTTAAAGTATTTGAAGATATTTAAGATCTATCAATTTTCATAACACAAGGGAATTTCATTTAATTAAGACAATTTTATTTAAGACAATTTCTTACAATCAATTTCGAATTTCTAGTGACTTGAGATCCAGTGTTTTAGGAATTTATTTTATGGTTTGTTTATATTCCATCTCTGTGTAACAAATTCCCTTTCAAGGTGACCTACCCTTTGTCACATTATCAGTTCAGAGTTTTTTTCCTGCCTTATTCATCTCTGGATTATACTTTAATTACATAAAAATACTTAATTCTCTTTGGATTCCGCAATAATTTGATATGAATACTTAATTTTCTCTGTATTTGTTCTCAAATTTGATATGAATAGTTAATTCTCTCTGGATTACACTTTCATTTTATATGAATACTTAACTCTCTCTGGATTTAATTTTAATTTGCTATGAATACTTACTTCTCTGTGGATTCCACATTAAACTTTCTAATCTGCTATTCAAAATTAGTACTGAAATTAAAAAAGAATATTAAACGGAAGAAAGGAATGGAACATATTTTAAAAATGAAGTGAATATTCTCTTTCGTCTTAAGAAATATCCTCTTCTGTGCAACAATATCGACTTTTTTGGGGAAATAAAATAATAATTCAAGAAATGCTCATCGAGTTTTTACTGAATTTCTATCTATGTTTTTTCCTTTTACCATCAATCACTATTCTTGTTCCTTTTGATAAAGAAATGATTATTTTACAAAAATTGATTAAGGACTATTTATTCCTTAAAGAGAAAAACAAGAAGTACTCGACAGCAACAGAAAACACCTCCACTTGGTGACATATTTCGAGATCTATTAATTTCCACAATTACAAATAATAGGTTTCGAAAGTCAAATTGCCTCATATATTCTGCATAAACGAAAACATATATATATATATACAGGGTGAATCTGAAAAGTGGGCAAAACTTTACGGGGTGGTAGAACGCAGCTATACGAGCAATATTCGTCATAGAAAGTATGGGCGGAACGCAAACGGCGAGCCGCTAGGTGGCGTTGGAAATGGTATAAAAGGGTCGGTCCCCCCCACGGGCATTCCCAACGGCATTTCTACCGTGGATTGCCGAGACGATGGCTGGTTATACTAACCACGAAATGGCGGATATGCACTTTGTGTACGGTGCGGCGGACGGGAATGCAAGTGAGGCACAGAGACGTTACCGCGACCGGTTTCCGATGAGATGCACTCCAGATCGGAAAACCTTCGAGCGTTTGCATCGGCGGCTGTGTGTAACGGGATCCTTCGCCGCGGCCAAGCAAGTCGCAGGGAGTGAAAGGAGTGTCAGGACGCCGCAACTTGCAGAGGACATTCTGCGTAGGGTGGAAGAGCGACCGGGATGTAGCACGCGAGCAGTTTCCCGTGCAGTACACGTGTCCCAAATGTCGGTTTGCCGTGTGCTACAGGAGGAAGGAATGCACCCCTATCGTACGCAGAAGGTACAAGAGTTGTCACCGGCGGACTATCAGCCACGTGTCGATTTCGCACGTTGGTACCTCCAGCAGAATGCAGCGCAGCCTGATTTTGGTGCACATGTTCTGTTTACGGACGAGTGCACTTTCACCCGTGAGGGCGTTTTGAATATCCACAATTCACACACGTGGGCATCTTTGAACCCGCATGCCACACGTCCTCATTCGTTCCAGCAGCGGTTCTCCGTAAATGTTTGGGCAGGGTCCTCCATGACCATTTGGTTGGCCCATACCTCCTGCCACACCGTCTGGACGGCAAATCGTATAACACATTCCTACGAGAGGTGTTGCCGGAGCTGCTGCATCCGATTCCAACCCCCAGCAGGTCGAGAATGTGGTTCCAGCACGACGGTGCGCCTGCACACTTCAGCTTAGATGTGCGGAACACTTTACATGCAACGTTCCCAGAGCGATGGATTGGTCGAGGTGGTCCCATAGCTTGGCCACTAAGATCGCCGGATCTTTCGTGTTTGGATTTTTTCCTGTGGGGCCATATGAAAAGCCTAATCTACGAGTGCCCCATTGAAACCGATATGGATCTAGTCGCCAGGATCGCCGTTGTTGCCGGCGATATTCGGGAAATGCCTGGTGTCTTCGCAAATGTGCGTCGGTCCCTATCCCGCAGGTTTGAAGCCTGCATTACAGCTGGCGGCAGCTCTTTTGAGCAATTTCTTTGAGCATGTACTTCAATTACATTCCTGTTAATAAAATTTTTTTTGAAGTATCTCCTCTCCTTCTTGTGTTCATTCTTTAAATGTGACAGTGGAAAACTACCTTTTAACTTCTCACCGCTTGCGTTCCGACCATACATTCTATGACGAATATTGCTCGTATAGCTGCGTTCTACCACCCCGTAAAGTTTTGCTCACTTTTTCAGATTCACCCTGTATATCTAGGATCCAAGAGACTTGGGTTCGACCCCCAGATAAGGCATGGATGCTTGTGTCGTTTTCCTGCTGAGTTTCCGCCATCCTCACAAACCTTCTACTATGACGTATTAAAGAGATAGGCTCCTGTCAGAACTCTATGGCAAGCAGCTGCTTTAGGGGGTATTTATTTTTGTTATTTATTAATATAATTATCGTTCTTAAAACAAATTAATAGTATATTTTCTACGTGCATCGATTTCGGATTTAATAATTTGCTAATATAACCGTCACATGGCCGAGTGGTTAACGCGCTTGGCTACTGATCTAAGGGACCTGGGTTCGAGCCCCGGGCAAGGCATGGCTGTTTGTGTCGTTTTTCTGCTGAGGGCCTGCCATCCTCTCAGACCTTCTACTTTCGCATATAAACTGACAGGCTCCAGTCAGACCTCTGTGGCAAGAAGCTGCTTGAGGGGGTATTTATTATTTATTTTTATTTATTTATTAATATAACTTGCTTATTTTATTTCTGTTTTTAGTAGCTTTCATTCGAGCAAAAAATTATTTTTGTGACATCTTCAGTCTCTAGATTAACTTTCAATCCGCCCATTTCCGTTGTCTTGTATTCTGTTTAATATTCATATCAAATTATTGCAAGCTCGTAATAAAATTAAAAAAGCCGATTTTTCAGCGTAAAGGAAAAATGCAAATCAAAATAGAAAGGCAATAAAATTTGGGACTTTCTCGAAGATTCAATTTTTATTTCATTAGAGACAAGATTTTAATTAACATTGGCGTCTTCACGCATGAGAAAGTAAACTTTTTCTTTAGAGGATATAAAAGTGGTTAATTTGTTTTTGGATGAACTAAATAGGTTTCCAGCCCTTTTAATACATAGATCATTTAAGTCCCCGTAGATTCCACTTTTCCCTCCTTACACTCAATAACTTCATAATGTCATGAAAGTTTTTCATAGCAATATTTAGAAGCTACTGGAATCAATTTTTCCAATGTGGTAACTTCCCTCCCCCGTTAACGAGACTATTTGTTCAGTTCAACGAAGCTATTTTCCAAAGTTACGCGTCGTTAAGCAAAATGCGTGTTTTTCGAACCTAATTTTTCTGCAAGAATTAACGGAAACAAATTTAATAAGTGAAAAGATGCTTTATTAAACACATTCAACGTATATTAGTGGAAAAACGTCCTGAACGCAGCTGTGTGTTTTTGTTTTTCTTGCACATACTGATTTCTAGCGAAGGAATTATTAAATATGCAAAATTTTCATAGTTCACTCTAAAGTGCTTTTTATGCTTTCGAACACGATTTTAGGTTTTTGAGATATAAATACCGGAACGCATCAGATGGAAATTGTAACACTCTATGGCAATGGTTCTCAACATTTTATGCTTCACGTATCCGCTGGAAATGTATATGTAACTGGCGTACTCCTTGTATAGATAGATAAAACTATAGTTATAGTATAACAATGGGAATAAAATAAAACTTATATGTATAACATACATCTAGCGACTTTTGAGCTCTCATGGCGTACCCCAAAATATTTTATCGCATACCCCACGTTGAGAACCCCCATTCTATGTCATACATAGCAATTAACTGACTTAAATTTGCTGAAATATTTTACTTTATCCCTTTTTTAACCTTTATACAGCAGTTGTTACACACTGAAGTGCAATTGAATTAGGAATAGGAGACGTTATCCAAATTCAGCACCTCAAGTCCCGTATTTGAGCGCATGCGTGGCTGAAATTCTGATCATATATAGCTGTCAGCTTTGGCTTTCCCAAGCATTCGTCGTGAGCAGTGTAATGGGAAAGGAGTGGGATTTAGATGCATTTGACAGAGGGTAGATCATAGTTGCCCGACGGATGGGACACTCGAATCTCCGAAATTGTCAACGAACTTGGATTTTCTCATATGACAGTTGAAGAGTATTCCGGGTATATGAAAATTACGGCAAAAAAAAACAAGCACCCGGACAAACTGCAAATGACAACCAACCTTGAATGATAGTGGGCTTCGCCGTCTGACCCACACTGTACAGACCGATAGGGGCCAGACATTATCTGAAATCACCTCGCATCGGAATCTGGATTCCAGATGGGAAGTCAGTGCATGGACCGTGCAACGCTCACTTCATCGTCTCGGCTTCTGGAGCTGCCGACCTACGAGAGTCCCACTTCTACCAGCACGACACCGAGCTCAACGCTTTATTTGGGCTAAAGAACATCTAAACTGGACCATCGAAAATTGGCAACCGATAGCCTGGAGTGATAAATCCCGATTTAAACTTCATCACGCCGATGGGAGACTGAGGGTATAGCGCCAACCCCATGAAGCCATGGTTCCTGTATGTCAAATCGGAAGAGTACAAGCTGGTGGTGCTCAGTGATGGTCTGTGGTGTCTTCAGTTCGAGGTCTATGGGAACTTTGGTACGTGTACTGACGATTCTCAATGCATCCTAGTATATAGAACTCATGGTTGACCATTTACACAAATTTATGGCTGTCATGCATCCCAATGGAGATGGCATCTACCAGCAAGACAACTGTTCATCTCAGAGGTCCAGGATGACTACTGCATTGTTGCAGGATCATTCTGCTGATTTTGAAATAATGAATAGGACACCTAGATGCTCAGATTTAAATCCGATCGAAAATCTTTGGGATGCCATCGAGCAGAGTGTTCGGGCCTGTGTCCCATCAGCGACGACCTTGAGAGAATTGTGAATAGCTCTGGAGGATGCATAGGTCGCCATACCTGTAGAACATTTATTTAGTGAAGTTGTGGACTCCTTGCCTCGTCGTGTGGCGGCAGTTATCAGGGCCAGATGAGATTCAACACGTTACTAGGTTGCTATCCCTAATGACAATATTACATATTTTGAAATCCGTACTTTATAGGCAACCTTTTGCTCTAATGATCATTTACATTATTTTGAGCAAGGAGTGTACTAATTTCATAAGCAATTTTTCCGTAACCATAATTGTTAAAATTAAATAGTAAAGTCTCAATTTATTCAGTTAATATGAAGTCCTCTCCTTGGACATTTCATAACTGTTTTTTGCCACCTGTTTTCGATAATACTATGGTCCAGATCATTCGGCAATTTTAATAATGATATCTACTAAACCCTTCTTTTCACGGCGACAAGGACCATTATCATCCAGAAAAAAAAAACAAGGTTTATCCATTTCTGTAGGCAACAATTTCGGTTTTATTATTCTAATCCAGAAACGCAATATTTCAGTGTCCCTTTTAAAATATGTAGCCTTCCAACATCCCAGCAGAATATGCAACTCCATATCATGACTTTGTTTGGATGTAATCACTAAATGTTACTTTTATAGCAGGGATGGGCAATCTTTTCTCATCGGTGGGAAGGATGAGTATTTTTCAGAATGCTGCGGGCCACAACTGTGATGTCCTCCCTTTCTCTGATCTATGGAGACTGAGCCAGATGTGATGATCGGTAGGCTCTGATCCTGTCAGACTAAGTCAGATGTGATGACTTGCCTATTCGGAATGCGATGGGACTGGGCCAAATGTCATGGCCACCGGAGGACGATGAAATTGTCACTTAATAAACTCACCCTCATTTCGGTTAAAAGACAGGTTCGTGGATTTTTAGGCCGGTGGCACTTTATGCCTCTGACTCGCTGTGTTGAATGTTGAATAAAAATAGTCCATCAATTAACTGCATGAGAGTTAGATAGGGACAACAGTTTATTTACACTTTATATACTCAAGTGCTGGGGATGCGCTTAACTCCATGAGCCTTTGCTGCTTTGCTGCTGCAAACATTAACAATGAGGTGGAGAATCGTACACTCTGGAAGTTCTCACTTTACAGACCTCAAACTCGGAGAAAGGATAATCAATCTTTGCCCATACTGTGGTTCACTCTGAATCTACAAAACTGTTATCAGATTCACACAAGAATCTCGATTCCCTTTGGAATCGCACCCTCCCTTCTAGGGTTATTTTGAGTAAGGGATGGCGTCCTTCTGGCGCTTATCGAAACGACCTTTCGCTTGATAGCTACGCCCCAAAATGATGCTTCAATCTCCTCACTCTAGCCTCGTGCGCAGACCTCGCGCCCCAGGCTTGTCATTTACGACTATAAAAGTCTTCTGGAGCTGATCACCATGCAAGCAGCCAGCTTCAGACCCGAAAACAACAACAATGTGTCACGCACACCCCTATCCAACACTCAGGAACACACTTAATACATAGAAATATATACAATAATAAAATACAACAAAAATACTGCAATTAATAAATAAAAATAAATTAGAAGGGACACGACAACAACCCTACTTATTACTTAAAGATTCTAAACTTATCTCCCCAGCCCCAGCATCCAATGCCTTGAGTGGACAATATGTGTAAACAATTAAATTTTCACCTTTACCTATTTGTTTCGAAAAGGAACATGTACTTTTTATAATTTTAAAGATAAAAAATATTATTTTTAATTAAATTTAAGATTAAATATAACAAGAAATTGAAAGTAAACAGTATAATTATATAAAATGAAACATATTTTAATGAAAATTAACATCGACTCCACATACAAATACCACTAATTAAGCTGTGTCAGAAATAGCGGTACTTTCATCAAAAGCCAAAGAAAAATATTCAAATTTCAATGCAGGTTCTGTAAAGGTATTTTCTACATTGGCAGCAAGTGCATCGATACACTTGATTACGATTCTGTGGGATAAATTTATCTCTGGACAAATCATACCAAAATCTGTTTCCAGACACTCCTTTAAAATTTCGCCATCAAAATAATTTTTGTAATATTTTGCCGTTTCATCACTAATAACAAAACTTGCACGCACAATAGCATCGGAGACTGGAGACCTCGGATAAATTAATTTTTTTGCGTGTTTAATGCAGCCATAAGTCTCTCACATGTTTTCCTTTTATGTTGGCGTTAATAACTTTCATAATTAGGATGTTTACTGATATAGTGTCTATTTGAGTGAGAGCTGAGCTCTTTAATCGGGAACTGAACAGTGCATTCAGAAAACCCGTTCTACCCCTATGCACAGTCTGTCATGTGGATCGATGTCTTCCTAAATTAAATTTAGGCTACGAAAGAACTTTCTAAAACAATGTAAAGGTCAATTGGAAAAGAAAGAAAAATTGATATTCCACAAAGTACTTGAATAATAAGTGATAAAATATTTAATAATTTGCGCGGAAATATTCGCGGGCCATGACTGTTTTTTCTTTACTCCACAGTATGCACAATGTATTCTTATCGGTTTGTCTATTGTAATCGTCTCCTACGCTGAATGTCTGTCAGTAAAGGTTTTGGACGAGCTTTGCAACCTCTCAATTCGATTTCTAGTATAGCTATTCTGTTGCAGTTGTTGAACACACATTGACGTTAGTTGTCAATGTTCATTCTCTGAGAAGCTCTGGTGAACTGATCTTTCTGTTCTAAAGTGCAATCCTGTGCAGTTCCCTGTCAGTATGTAAAATGTTTTCATAGGTCTTCAGTTCTTTCAATGTTAGCAGTATACCTAGTTTCGGAATGTCTTTTCAATGTTCTCAAACAGCAGAAAGTTCATATGGTACTTCAACACGGATTTGACACAAATCAGAAATGTCTTCATTTAGAAATATCATTAATTATCTCTTATTATGAAGTGGAAATGAATATATATATATCCATAATGGTTCTTTATCTACACTTTACGAAATGTTGAATGAAATATACTATTACTCCATCTTCAAAAACTCCATTTGAAAGCCCATTGAAACATGTACCAGAGCCAACAATCCCAATTTTATGGTTACTCATCAATGATTGATGGCATGCGAAAAAATTATTTCATTTCATTCGATGTAACGATAGACTGTTGAATCATACTATCATATTATGTTTGTAACTCTATGTATGTTTAAAAAACATCTGAAAAGTCTATTTAAAATTTACAAAACGGAAAAAAAAAGATTGGAAACCAGAGTGCAAAAATACTTCAGAATAAATAATAAAAATTATATGAAGATAATTTAGTGGGCAGAAAGTTTTCTGAAATACAAGTAACGTCTAAAACAGCAGGCGTGTTCAGAACTTTTTGCCACCACTCTACCTATATAAAATACCTATCAGGCTCGGATCTAAAAATGAAAAAAATATAGATTGAGGAGTAAAGCGATTATTATGAAAGATTAGAAATCAACATTGAGCAGGAACACCATTCGAATGAGAAATTTTCCGCCGGTTTTAGCAGTCTATAAAGAAATTTTTGAAAATATTTTCTCTTCACTTTAAAGTCAAGGAAAACATACGTGCCATAAAAAGGAACGAGAATAATTTACTTCGGTAATCATATTTATTTCTTATTCATATTCATTAAAATATGATACCTTCAAAAGCATGTTCATTTTATATTTATTTTATATTTATATAGTTAGATATCATTTTTATTATAATTTCTTGACTATTAAAATTTGCATGCCCAAATTAGATATCTTTATTAATGAACTAACTTCTCTAGGCATTCTTAAAAAAATTGTTTTTGAACTGCAGAGGAATATTAACATTTTGTTTTACTGAAAATTGCAGAAAAATATTTGCCTCCTTATACCATGATAGGAAATGACATTCTAAGAAGCAAAATTTACTTGATACGTAAGTTGAAGGCAGGAACAACATATTTGTAGGAAAGTTTCTCAATGAAAAGAAATTGCTAACTTTTACAGATATCATCAGAAAGAAAGAACTCGCAGGAAGATGAAGTTAATGAGTTTGGAAACGTTATACAATATTTTTCAGTGAGGAGATGATTGAAGAATTTTATTAGCATTTTAGTTAATGTAAATTAACTAAATAACGATTACTGACAAATCTCCACATGTTTGGGTTTAATCCTAAGTCCTTTTTCCCTTCTCTTGGCTAGGCCTCATATATGCACAGTATAATATTTTCTAGAGTTGTAGGAGTTTTAGAGTTTGGTGTGTAAGGATATCTATTCTATCCATTATTTTTCGGAGGGGCGGGTGTACCTCACGATGCTCATAATCTGCAATTCCCCGGTTTCATTCCCAGACGGGTCAGCATTGAGCTGTCCCGCAAATCTCCCGGCCTTTCCCTCGGTCAGTAGGGGATTCTGATGGGCTTGAAAAACTGTCCAGTGGGTCCTCTCTCTTCCAACCTACTCTGAGCCTTTGTGGTCTTTTTGGCCTGGCCATTTAGTCCATTGTGTGACAAAAAAACGCATCTCAGAGATAAATAACCCTAGTCAACCTATCATTTTACATATTGGTCAAGGATAAAAAAAACCCTCAAGCAGCTGCTTTCCACAGAGATCTGAAAACATGTAAGAGGCTCCTGTAAGGTGCGCCATAGTAGAATATCTGTGAGGACACACCACATCTATGTCTTATTCGGTCTTTACCAGTAGCCAATATCTATGTACAAGCACGCTAACCATTCGGCCACTATTCCAAGTATTAAAATGAGATCCCACAACCTACGGTCTAAGTACAGTCTCTGTGCTCTTGAATAATTCAAATACATACATATAATAAACGAAAATATATACAGGGTGAATCTGAAAAAGTGGGCAAAACTTTACGGGGTGGTAGAACACAGCTATACGAGCAATATTCGTCAGAGAATGTATGGTCGGAACGCAAACGGCGAGCCGCTAGGTGGCGTTGGAAATGGTATAAAAGTTTCGGTCCTCACACCCAACGGCATTTCTACCGTGGAGTAATTTCTTTGAAGTTGAGCAATTTCTTGAAGTTTGAGCAATTTCTTTGAGCATGTACCTCAATAACATTCCTGTTAATAAAATGTTTTCTGAAATATCTCCTCTCCTTCTTATGTTCATTCTTTAAATGTGACAGTGGAAAACTACCTTTTAACTTCTCACCGCTTGCGTTCCGACCATACATTCTATGACGAATATTGCTCGTATAGCTGCGTTCTACCACCCCGTAAAGTTTTGCCCACTTTTTCAGATTCACCCTGTATAGAAAGGTGGAAAATCAGAAATCTTTCAGTAAAACACGAGATTTTGTAATTATTCGGAGTGTTACTGTATATTAAACATATTATAATTTAGATTGAAGATATTTTTTCGAGGTATTTATTCATATATTAAGAAAGATTTCACTCTGAATTTAATGTCGATCAATTTTTAGAGGAAACATTACCTTGAGTAGTGTGGGATACGAACCCGCGGCCTCCTGATAACATGTCAGGTTCTCTGGACCACTGAGCTACCGAGCGCCGATCAAGATCTCCTCTAATTGATGCTATGAACTTTCTACCAATAGTACACAATTTTCCGTGCCTCATGAAGGTATTGTCCCAGCTGCTCTCAGCCTCAAGAAACAATGACAAGCATGTCATGAAGATGACAAGTATATTCTGAGTATACAATTGTTTAGATTGAAGAGATTTTTTCGACGTATTTATTCATATATTAAGGAAGATATTATGTTTATCAGGAGGTCGTGGGTTCGTATCCCATCCGGCTCTATAAATTTTTCCTCTAAAATTGATCGACGTTAAATTCATAGTGATATCTTCCTTAGAATATTGTAGTTGTTAAGGAAAAATGTTTAATAGTGATAATGTTTTAAGCGTATTTTACAGTATACTTATTAATCAGAGACAGGTCTCGCTGAACAAATTCTCATTTAACGAATTATCACTCTAAAAAAACATATTATTTTAATTTCACATTTTCTCTACGATTGCTCAATTCTTATTCTGAAAACCTGGAGCATGGAGAGTGTTAGTGCCTTTGGTTCTGGGGAATTCAACAAAGAGCACCCTTACGACTACGAGATTCAATTAAGTGTTCACTATTTTTTATTAGGAACATGAGAGTTTGCAGTGGCATTGACCAGCAAGTAGCATGCCTCAACAGTGCTCCTAAAAGTGTTGGTCCGCAAGCCATCAGTCGTCGGTCCGCAGCGAGCTGCCAGAAAAGAAAGAAATATATTTTCAGAAGCATAACATTGATATGCCATAGCATCACAGTTCTTACATTCCAACACTCCAGATGGCATTATGTGCATGATAAAAAAAGTATGATATGCATGGACAATGGACATACCTTGTTTCTTGAAGCAAGACGTGGCCAGAAGCTGCAGGCGCATATACTACCAACGGATTTCAAAAGACAAATATCCTGCCGATCTACATCAGAGAATTTGAGATGCAATGCGCTACCAATAAATATCACGTTTAAGAAGGCCAAAAAGCAATCCTGAATTCCTATTTTAATAGATCAGCTTATGTTGCCCCTAAATCCTCTAGCATAGGGATTCTCAACGTGGAATACGAGGTTAAATTTTTTGGGGTACGCCGTGAGAGCTCAAAGGTTGCTGGATCTAGTAACAAAGTCAGTGTTTTATTTTATTCCCATTGTTATACTATAACTATAGTTTTATCTATCTATATAAGGGGTACGACAGTTACATACACATTTCTAGGGGGTACGTGAAGCATAAAAGTTTGAGAACCACTACTCTACATCAGCATGTTCGTTAGAATTGACAAACATCGAAAGCTACCTTTATTTCTAAAATTACGCATTTCTAAACTGTTAATGTTATGATTGTAACGGTAAAACTCTGATTTTCCTCTTAATCCCGCACGTAAACATCGTTTTAGGGTATTTATTTTAGATAAAAATGGGAGCAAACCACTTATGTTCGTTCCTACAAAGTGAAACAGTTCCAAGTTGTACTCTATCACTGCGATCAGGCAGAAGCTTACAAGGAATTTGTCGAGTAGTAAGTTGGAAACAGTCGGGTATTAAAAGATATCACTGATATGTATAAAAACTGTTCCTTAAAAAGCGATTTAAATCAAATCCAGAGATATGCATCGAATATTTAGATCCGCACATAGAGTCTACAATCAAATGAACTACACTGGTTTTCATAAATTAAGGAAAAATGAAAAAGATCTCGATAATTCGCCAAAAAATTATGCGATCCTCACCAAACTTATTCATTTAACCAGTAATGTAATGCCGAGTGAGCATATCTTATGCAAATTAGTCTAGGTTGCGTCAATTTGCGTAATAGGATAGCGGCATAAAAAAAGGGTGTTTTGGAGTGGATCGTTATTTTGTTGTAAATGTGAGTAAAGAATTTCGAAATAGCAATTTTGTAGGAATGACCTCGAAACATCATTTGCCAAATGAACTGCGGTGGAGAGCTATTGGCCTGCTCGAAGCAGGCCAAAGCCAATCGGACGTGGCACGATGGCTGAATGTGGTGATGAATGTGGTGCTGAATGTGATGAATCAGACTTGGCACGATGGCTGAATGTGTGTGATGGCGTCTCGGAGGTTTAGCCGAGGAAGGGCTAGAATTACGACCCCTGTACAAGACCGATATCTGCGATTAACAGCACGAAGGAACAAGATATTTACTCCGTCTCAGCTACGATTCTCTCTTGCAGCAGCCACTGGGAGGGTTGTATTAGCTTCTACTGTGCGTAGAAGGCTTCATGAGGGAGGTCTGTACGGTAGAAGGCCAGTAATTTGTAAACCCCTCACGTCAAGCCACAGGAGAGAGCGATTAAATTGGACACGCACGCATGTTAGCTGGGCAGAAGAGCAATGGAGGTCCGTACTCTTCACAGATAAGTCCAGATATTGCTTGCAAAGTGATTCCGGACATTGTTTGATACGAACAGAACGAGGAACCCGCTATCATCCCAGTAACATCCGTCAAAGAGACAGTTACGGCGGAGGTAACGTGTGTGTTTGGGGTAGCATTTCCATAGGTTTACGCACAGACCTCTAGTTGTTGCGAGTGGGAACTTCATTGCTCAAAGATATAGATATGACATCCTGGACCCTTTTGTACGGCCTTACGCTGGTACAATGGGTGAAGCATTCATCTTACAAAACGATAACACTCGTCCACGCAGAGCTAGATTAGTGGAACAATACCTTCAAGAGGAGACCATTATGAGCATGGAGTGGCCAACTCGATCTCCCGACCTAAATCCGATTGAGCTTGTGTGGGATGCTCTAGGCAGACGTTGCTGCCTTCAACCAGTCACCTGAAACAAAACTGCTTTAAAGGAACAATGGTCGTTACTCCGTACTGAGCTAATCCACAACATCATAAACAGCATGGAACATCGCTGTCGTGCCTGCATTGCTGTAAGGGGTGACCACACTCTTTATTAAAGAACTTTGTCCATTGCATTCTGACACCTCATTTTTGGACAAGTTCCTATAAATGTTATGTTTGACGAAAAATGTTTCTAGTGTAAAATATTTTATGCTATTCTGAAACTAGCATTGTAATAGATGTTTTCATCAAATTTCGTTAAATTCATTTATATATTTTTTTGTTTATCATAATTTTTCTGAGTTTTCCTTAATTTTTAGAAACCAGTATTTTTATTTTTTGTATTTGTCAGTAAAATATTTCAGTAGAAGCCATCAGTGTGATCTCGCAAAAAGTACTCTTGGCTCAAGCTCTTAAAAAATTTTACAATATTTATTTGATGTAAAGAACTTTCGATTTCGTGAGTATGAAACAGAGTTTTTTAAAATCATGTCGAACTTTCGATTCCAATCAACTGAAGTGCTTAAATATTTTCGTGCGTGATCCTGATGCTATAGGTTTCAACAATATACCCATGTTCGAAGACCGCAACAATTTAAAGCCGAATATTGATGTTATGAAAGAACTATGAAAGAATTCAATAACAGTGACAATTCGTTTCTTGTTGTCTCAGAACAGAACGATTTCTCAGTCTATCACAGGTAGCAGCAGCTCTTCGATGTTTGTCAGTTCTAACGAACAGTTTTGATCCAGAGCGATATTTTTCTGAATATTGTGGTATTTTTAAGATGATCGCCGGCTTATAAAACATAGCAATTTAGCTACTAATATAATATGCTCTATCAGAATTCATCGTTACTGATGATATGTAAGGTGCGAGTTGAGCCCATTTAAAGACAATCATTTAATTTTTGTTATTTATAAGAAAATATGTGGATCCAACTATAATCACTGTAAACTATAATCATTGCTGATGTGTGCGCCACAGTTGTATAATTTGTATGATTTGCAAGCATAAAAGGTGCGCGGATTTCGTAAATTTTGCCCCACGAATTTTTGAAATTTTCAATGCAATTGCTCCGCGGATTATGTAAATTTTTGCCCCGCCAATGTTTGCAATTTTCAATGCAATTGCTCCGTGAATTTCACTATTTTCAACCGCGAAAAATTTACAGCTCTGCTTATTAGGCAGGCAGTTGGAAGATGAAATGTTATTTCTCACGAAACCGTTAAGGAAAAATTACAATACGAATGCGAGAAACGAGTTTAATATTTTTATTATTTATTATTTTTGTCCATAAAAATGGTTCTAACACTAATTTTAGATTAATATCTTATTTTCGCTTTTAATTAGAAATATAACTCTCGTATTTTTTGTCGCTCTGTAGTTAATTTGAAGACATTGATATCTTATTAAGATAAAAAAAACATCGAATAAAGATTTAATCGGGTGTTTGTGTTTGTCAAACATTTTTTATGAGTAATTTGATTGTTAACATATTTAAAGTTTTGAGGTTTTGAACTGTATCGCAGTATGTTAAGAAAAAGGTGAATGTTATTTCTAGTAATATAATATTAATTGCGTTCGACAACAAAGGATAAAAAATATTAGAAGGAAAATATCTCTAGAAAATTGAAGTTTTTGTCATTTAATTCGTTGCACAACTTCTTTTATGTTATACAACAGTTCGAAAACAGGATGCTATTTATTATATTAACAGTGAAATGGCCGTTACTTTGCACTGTTAATATAACTGTACTTTATTTTAATTGAATTCAAAAGCCGTTACACAGCTTTTGAATTCGGTTAAATGCATTAAATATCAAGGACAATTTAAGTCGATTTTCTAAAGAAATATACAGTTCAATCATTCATTTAGTGAAATAAAAATGCAATGTCTTTACAGAGAATATATAAAAAAAAATGTTTTTTGCATGCTAGGTGTCATTTCCCCGATATTTATGTTTGAATTTTAAGAGCAATTTAGAAATAAACTATTTTAAAAATACTTCGCATAATGTAATGGTTTTCTAGTATTGATATTTATGTAAAGAAATATTGATATATTAGGACTCGAAATAATATTCTTAAAAGTGCCTCTTTCATTACTCTTTAAATATAAATGTAACATTGTTAGTTAAATTTAAAAAATGTAGTATATTGTACGTTAATCATGGATGAATGTGCCGGATATGACCAAAAGACGTATATTCGAGGAAAACAAACAGTTTAAAAAATGTTTGAGACAAACAATGGTAATAGAGTCTCTTTACGAACAATAAAGAGAATAGTAGCAAATAATATGTTAATGAAGCATAGTTCTAAAATTAGAAAACAAAATAATTTATTTCCAATCATGCATGACTCAGGGGTCTGACAGGACCTTTCAAAATAATACGTCAAGGGGAAGTTCTGTGAGGAAGCGAGACTTTATGAGAATGACAACACAAGAAACGAAACATCCATGCTTATCCGAGACATGGATGTTTCAAGAAATACACATGTACAGATTTCAAAAAATGTGTCCTGCAAAGATACTTAGCTTATCTTCAGGGAACAAGGTGGGCGGCAAAACAATTTCCAGTTATTTCAAACATGTTTGCTCGTAACTGACAAAAAAGAAAAAAAACATTTGCATACACCATAATTTTAAACATGTTTAGCAAGCACAACCTTTTCTTAGCCAATATTAAGCATAGCTTTTAGTTATATTTATCAATTAAAAATTCAGTAAATAACTTTTGACATTTTGTTTTATCTTTTTATATGATTATAGATCTGAAAATTCCGTTGGTAGTCCATTAAAAATTTATTTTTTTTAATATGCTTTTAATTTTTTCCTGTGATTATTAACAAAGCTTGGGATACGACATTAAAAAATACTTTCAATGTCTTTTCGAAATATAAACATCCCCTTTGCGCTGTCGAATCGTAATGTGCAGCTGCTATTTTGTTATTTTTTTTACTCGAGGCAAAAATCTTAATTCCGCTCTTTCTTATCAACACGACAGAGGTCGCAAACTTCGATCATCTACTTGTGATCTTCCTTTCAATCGTGAAATAGTGTCTCATTGTCAAACATTCGTAGTAAACTATTCATGACTTTGTAACGTTTACAATGAATACATTCCTTAATTATTATTAAGCATCTAACTTAAATCAGACCCATCTGAGAAGTTTCCATGATGTTATGCTTATAAAGAAGATACGACACGGAATAACGTTTACCTTCTGGCGTTTCTTTCTGATCTCATGTCCCTCTGGGATACAACATAAAGTTAATGAGTTTCAAGAAACAGCAAAATAAGCTTCCTTTTGCATCGTGATATTTGTTTTCTTATCTTTTGTCTGAGAGCTACTCTGAGGGATTTCTTTCATTTCTGTATCATTTTTCTTGTTTTAAGGTAATTTTTTTTTCAGAAGTAATTTCCTACTTTCATTTTATTTCCGTAGAGACAGTTAAATTTACTATTGTATTTAGTGTATATGCTGCAAAATTTATTAGCTGCAACTTTTTAATTCAAACTTCTTAAACTTTGCTGTATATTTCGCCGGCAAATTTTTATTTGTCCTGATTGATTGGTGGAGTAGAAACAGTGCGATAGCTTTAATACTTTATAATTTCACGTTCCTTAAGTCATATTAATATTTTAAAGGGCAATACCACTGATGTACTTATTTTTGATTGATGGTTCAGAAGTGAAATGGCGATGACTTTCATGAAGAGATAAGAATGGAACCAAATTAAGTTTTTTTTTCTGTCAGTCGTCTGTAAGGAACCAATGGGCAGTTCTTTAGATAGAGATATCCCATATGCACTTGCAACAACACAAAGTGTAACGCGTGGAAGAAGATAAACCTCCTGGGGCGAAATGAGAAATTTTGATCACAGACTTAGGCAAAAGATTCAAAAATAAGGTGCGACAAAACAGAAGGCAGGTAAGATATGACACTCGTACTGCATAAGGAGTCGAACCCATTCTTCCCGTAAGGCACAATTGCAAACGATGTGGGAAGTCTGGAAGAGAAGGAGGAAATCCATTCTGTACATAAAATTTTGAGAGAGAAGTATAATATTCCGTTCTAAACTTCTCATACACATTACTATAACTGCTAAAGGGTCATAGGGTTGGGTTGTTTTACTTCTGAGCGACACTTTTTTGCAAACAATGGGCTAAATGGCCAGTGCACAAGGACCACCGAGGATTCAGAGCAGGTAAGAAGAAGGGGACCCACTGCACAACTATTAAGAGACAGATGGAAATTACCCCTCAAAGCCATTCAGCGTGTGCTATAATATGTAGAGGGTACAGCTCTTCTGCACATGGCGCCATGGCTTAAAATCCCATCCTACGGATGGTGGCCTTTCCAAGCTCATCGGTATCTCCTACTCATCGAGGGCAGGATGGAGAGATTTGCGGAGAGATATCTCAACCCTGGCCCAAGTGGGATTCGAACCTGAGTACTGCGGATTACGAACCTGGAACACTACCGACTAAGCCACCACCGCCCCCAAAGGGTCTTAGACACATCTTATAAACTTATACCAAGTTGCCACCCAATATGGTCCAAAACATGCTGTATGAGAAATAGGTCGGCATATAGGAAGGAAAAACATCACTGTTGTGCTCAGTAGGTAGCATCTGGTTAGTGTGGCCGTGCTAATGAGTCACTTTTTCATTTTGAAAATTTTCACGTTGTTGAAGTATAAAGGCCATAACAAAAACATTAAGAGTTTCTTAGTTGTAGAGCTGTTCAATTAGGGTATCATGTGTAATGAGGGACATAAGACCTGGTGTAGCTAATGGCATCCCACCACAATACTGGAAGTAGGGCTTTAGTGTTCATGGATATCGCAGTGGACATCGCAGTGTGTGTTAGTAACGTAGACATCGCAATAACCAACATTCATGTATATGTTGATAAACCCGTGGTGTAACTCCATGTCACCCAAGATAGAATCTATCCTAAGAAACTTTGAGTTGTATGCGATTCTGATTGTTCTTTCAAAAACGTTCTTTCAAAACAGTTCGAATCAATGTGTTTATTCTATCATTCGCTAAATTTAATTATTTTTATATTTGTTCCTTATTATTATTTTAATTAAGTGTGTTAATTAGTTTAATTTCTTTATTAGCATCAATAATGGCGCGAAGTATTCCCCGTTTCATAATGACACGGAAAGATATTCGGGACAATGCGTTACAGAGTCAATATTATTAAAATAATTCACGAAGAGATGATTGTTGGAACAGGATGTTAAACTACCGACTTTTTTCAGAAGTAAACTCTAATACACGATAAATTTCTTTCATAATCATTATTTTGTAGTATGTAGCTATCATATCACTTATTTCTATTGCATTTCAGTATAAGTAATATATTTTGGTAACTAGCTCGATTTCGTTTTATAGACATTTCACTGTACTCAGAAGTTCCCAAGTTCGAGCTGTACCACAACTAAGATTTATTTCCGCTAAACCCCTGCCTGCCCTAGGTGAAGAACAGAACACCGATGCGCTTCTAAAGACCACCGTCCTTTGGATGAAACGTTAAGCCCTGGGCCGTATTCATGAGAGCCATATTCTACGCACGTTAAAGAACACGCTGGATTGTCATGAACAGAGACTTCATCTGTCCCTTAATATCATCAAATCGATCCACTTCTCATCTCTTCTCTGAGCCCTTGGCATTCTTCTGGCCTAACTCGTTGTGTGCAAAAACGTTCTGCTCAGAGAGAAACGAAACCAAACAAATCGCCATTACTTCTAATATACATAAACTATTCGAAAGGAACTGCTTCACTACGGAACATTTTACTTACTATCAACTGAGAGAGAAATTTTGTTAAAAGGAAGCGTTCTTAAAAAAAAATAAAACCTTGTGGTACTATGCAATAGTCCGAGCTGCGATCCAGAATACACCACTTGAAAGCATGTATTCTTCAGCGATAACAGAAGATATTGAGGTCAGAAAAGCACGAGAATTTGTACGACATTCTTCGTTTCTTTTGGCATATTTCATGAAATGTCGTCGCATGAAATTCCGACCTCAGTTCAGTTAGAAGCACGGCGAGAGCTGCTGTACACTTGCGTGCAGGAGCAGAGAATCGATCTGTCGTATTCCCATCCTAAAAAGTCACATTCCACACTAGTAGAAACGTGCATCCTGGGAAAAACAGACTGAGAGCAACTCGGATTTTTTTCGTGATACTTATAGTAAGTTATAGCTATATTTTTTTTTCTTCTCCGCTGAATGACTTTTTTTTTCACTCTCTACTTTTGAATTGTTAGAAAGTGTACAATAATATCCTTAACTTTCTCCGAATTTGTTTGCTGGAGAGATAAATACTTTATTTCACCGCCCACAACACACACCCGCATTATTAAATTATGGTACGTTTTCCTTCTTATCCTCTGCCGTAACCAAAATTGACTTTTTCTCGTGATCGCATTTTTTCCGCTATACTCTTAACTTCCTTGACTTCTCAGTTGTTGTTTGAAGCATTCTTTTGATGCGATGAATCGTTGTTCATTTTAATATTGACTTTGCAGAAAAGAAATTTGACACAGCTGTTAGGTAACAGAATAGACTGAATTGACATTTGTTACGTAACTTTAGCATGGCATAAAAATGAAGCAATTGAAGAGTTTTGCAACAAGAACGAAGCAGATCCTATCCAGAAACGAATTTTCGCCTGAAAATGCGATATGTAGAGAATTCTGTGTGATTTACAAACGACAGATCAGTTGGTTCAAGAACGAGTCATCTCCTTGTACTTAGTAAACAAAATGTAGCTGGATTTAATACAGTGTTTCCTTGAGATCAAAGTGGGCCTGCCCTAATGGATGTTTTTCCCGCCTCTAAAACAGGAGTTGTGTGCGTTTTTTTTTAACTTTCTATTTGCTGCAGACTCTTCAATTCGTTCCTCGTCTGACCTTAATTAATTTTTTTTTTGCTACTGGTGAGGGACGTTTGTCAGAGCTGAAATATATAGACCGGATTCTTGCTCAATTTATAATGAATAGAATTAGCGAATCGAGTTCTACTCCGCAGTATTTCCTACGATAGCAGAAACTAGGCTCGGATATACGGCAAAAGACATAATAATAAGGCAAGGGGGGAAAGTGACCAGATTGCACAGGACAAAAATTGAAACAATGGGAGCCAACTGATGGATCGCTGGTCTAGTATAGTCTTTTTTTCCCAATTTTACATATCTTTAAAAATTATTTTTAGAAATTCACGTAGTATATGTGTGTTTAATACTTTTTCCCCTCCATTCCTCTTCTAGAATTCTCAGGCGGGGGCATTTCCCTGAGAATTTCCTATATTCAGGTGTGAGAGAGACAATTGGTTCCTTTCACTCTTTATAGAATAGTGCATGTAAAACCTTGGTCGGGTCTCTTCGCAATGTTTACATCTCTAAAAAAAGCCTAGTCCAGATTAGGCGATAAGTTGCGAACGACACAGGAAATGATCCCCCTGAGGCACCAATTCCAGAACCATTCAACACTGCTGCGTGTCTACACCTGAGTAGCGACAAGATTTCAGAGGAGATGCTCGCGACTGCTTGCACCTACACCAATATGAGCATTTTATCAGAAAAAAGGGGAATACATGAACATTCCATGATAATTACTTAAAGAACAATGGAAGCGTAATTATATAATAGCATCCACACGACAGTCAAAATTCTTAATCTCAAAATTCTGTTTAAAACAATTAGAACCCAAAAAAAATAAAATAGCCCCTCAAGAAGCTGCTAAAAGTAATGTTAATTATATGAAACGTTATAAAACGTATAATTTTCATTTTTTGTAGTGATTATTTCGATTTTTTCCAATTTAGGATTTATTTTTTATTAATGAATTTCCGTAACTCATTAAATTCCAAATAAATATTCTTTAGATAGGATTGAGATTATTCTTCTATTATTTTTTTTCGTAGATAATGAACGAACTTCTGCTATCGGGGAACAGTAGTTTACGAGTGAGATGGTTTTTATTTGAGGCAAAGTCTACCTTTCGTTCTGGTGCTGAATTCACCAGAGTTTTTCATTTTGTGTATCATCAAGTTCATTTAAAGCAGGGGTACATAAACGCTTTTTGGCAACGGGTCGAATAGAAAAATATTTTTTTTTTGGTGGGGACAATCTTTGGGGGAGTCGGGAGTGCAATAATAAGCAAAAAAAAGACTTTTTTGTTACATTTTACTTGTCGCCTATATAGGTAAAAAATAAGAACAAAATAAATATTAATAAAAAATATTTTAACGTGAGAACTCATCTTGGCGTAACAGTATGCGAACTATGGTATATAGTATGGGATTGAATTTCAAAAATGAGTTTCTGAACTTTAGGCTTTAATGACGTAGATAGTTGTATGATAGTAATAGCATAAATGAGAGTTCTGGCACAGTAAATGGGGCCACAGAATTCTATAAAAATCCATGGGAAAAGTTATGGGAGATGAGGTAAAAAGTATGTTTCTTGTGGTTTTTTGTGAAAATATGTGTGAAAATTAGAAAACTTTTTAGCATGTGAAAAACTATTTTAAGTTTTTTTTAAGATGAGGTTTAACTGATTTGTGAATTAGTTTAAATGGATTAGTTTCAAATGAGGTGTGTGTATATGAGATAAAAAATGATGTGGTTTGTTGAGTTATCGTACACTTATTGGATCATCCGGTTGTCAAAGCCATGAATATCGATGTTTCTTGTGATTTTTTCTGAAAATCGGGAAAAACCGGGTGTTTCATATGAAAAAAAGTAATTTAAAATTTTTGAGCATACGAGATTTAAACTAATTTGTTTAACTAATTTTCGGAAAAAAATGAGGTGTGTGTGAAAGAGATAAAAAAAAAGATGTGGCTTGTTGAGTTATCATACCCTTCACTGGATTATTCGGTTGTAAAAAGCCAGGTAAATCGGAGAATTTGACAAAGTCAGACAGTTTTGAGAAATTTGTCTGAAACTTATGACAAAATCAACATGTAAAATGACGTTTTCGGTGGTTCTGATGAAAAGATAGACTTTGAATATCTGTGAATGTATAAAGAGAGGGTACAGTCGCTCAAAAAAGTATCCGAACACTATGGTTGATTACAGAATTCAAAAAAAATATCTGTCACGTGACACGAAGATTGCCAGATCACTAATTTCTAAAAAAATCGTTGACAGATATTTTTTTTGAATTCTGTAATCAACCATAGTGTTCGGATACTTTTTTGAGCGACTGTACTAGATGAAAAAAAAATTTTGGAAGTGATTTAGGTTAAATTTTTAAACAGTTATAAAGAATTTGAAGTGATGTAGGTTAGAATAATTTTGAGAATGTATGAAGTTTGTAAAGAGAGAAGAGTTTTACTGTTTTTGTGCTAAACGGAAATCAGTCTCGATCTCTTCAAAAGAACAACGGGCTCGAGATTTAATTTCATTGTGCTAGCTCTCTTATGGTTTAACTCAAATCTAAAATAATAAGATTTGTAGCAGTGTTTTGGATATCTAGCTGCAAAAGAATTAAACCAGTGCGATTAAATTACTTTGTAATATTGATCAGTATTTTAAATAACATTGATTCTATGGAGGCGAAGAGGAGTGGGAGAAGGGAGAAGGAGGGAGACGAGGAGGAGGGAGAGTTATTTCTTTGCAATTTACAAAAGTTGAAATAACTTTTGATCTAATTATGCTACAGAGCTCATTCTGGTGTTGTTTAATAATACTAAGCAGACACTATTTCTGAAATGACCAGAATCGGGTTCGGACCCCTTACCTAGCCGAGAAAGTGGGTCGAACCCTCTTAAATTTATGATCTCATAACTTGTCTTGTAATCAAGCTACAGATTTGAAACTAATATTATTGGATTTCATTCGGGGTGTACTACATTTTGAACATGTGGGTATTGGTCTCGACCCCGTTACTTAAGGTATTCTAGATTCAAAACCTTTTGCATACTACACATTGCTGATTCTCATTTAAGATTTCGAAATGTTTTCGGTTTTTTTTCATCAACATCACGTTCTAGTACTGGAACTTATTTCGTTAATTCAACTGGAAACGGTGTCGGACCCGTTTCCTAGCCTAGAAACTGGGTCGAACCCTCTTAATTTTGCCTCCTTATAACTCTGCTTCTAATTGGGCCACACATCTCAAACTAATGTCTTTCGATTGCATTCGGGAGGCACTATATGTTTAAAGTATTTGAAGCAGTCTCGACCTCTTAATTTTTGTTTTCTCGGTTCGACACTTTAAGATTTTGTCGAATTATAACGTCCATTCTAATTGTGCTAGGATCTTGGTTTCAATTTTAATAATTGGGGTTTACCTAGTTCTATAATCTGACGAAAGAATAATCGGTCTGAAACCGTTTTCTAGCCGACAAAGTGGGTCGAACCCCTCTTAATTTTGCGGCTTCATAGCTCTGCTTCTAATAGAGCTACATAACTCAAATTAATATCATTGTGTTCCATTCGGCAAATACTATACATTAAATGTATTGGAAGCGGTCTCGACCCATTATTATAAGTTTTGCAGGTTCGGTACTTTTAGATTTTGTGTTACAATAACTTTTTTTCTAATCGAGCTACACAGCTAATTCTGGTTTTCTTCAGTAATAGCAATCAGACATTATTTTCCAAACCGACCAGAATCTTGTTCGGACCCCTTACCTAGTCGAGAAAGTGGGTCGAACCCTCTTAAATTTATGATCTGATAACTTAATACTTTATTATCTCATAACTTAAACTAATTTATGATCTCATAATTTGTCTTGTAATCAAGCTACAGATTTGAAACTAATATTATTGGATTTCATTCGGGGTGTACTACACTTTGAACATGTGGTTATTGGTCTCAACCCCGTTAATTACGGTCTTCTGGGTTCAAAACCTTTGGCATACCAGACATTGCGGATTCTCATATAAAATTTCGAAACATTTTCGGTTTTTTCATCAACATCAGGTTCTAGCACTGGAACTGATTTCGTTAGTTCAACTGGAAACGGTGTCGGATCCATTTCCTAACCTAGAAACTAGGTCGAACCCTCTTAAATTTGTATCCTTATAACTCTGCTTCTAATTGAGCCACACATCTCAAACTAATGTGTTTAGATTACATTCCGGAAGCACTATACGTTTAACATATTTGAAGTAGTCTCGACCTCTTAGTTTTTGTTTTCTGGCTTCGACACTTTAAGAATTTGTCGAATTATAACGTCCATTCTAATTGTGCTAGGATCTTGGTTTTAATTTTAATAGTTGTGGTTTATCAAGTTCTATAATCTGACGAAAGAATAATCGGTCTGAAACCGTTTTCTAGCCGACAAAGTGGGTCGAACCCCTCTTAATTTTGCGGCTTCATAGCTCTGCTTCTAATAGAGCTACAGAACTCAAATTAATATCATTGTGTTCCATTCGGCAAATACTATACGTTAAATGTATTGGAAGCGGTCTCGACCCATTATTTTAAGTTTTGCAGTTTCGGTACTTTTAGATTTTGTGTTACAATAACTTTTGTTCTAATCGAGCTGAAGCTTGGTTTTAACATTGATAGTTATGATTTATCAAGTTCTCTAATCTGACAAAAAAAAAACTAGTGTTAACCCAATAAAAAATATATTTGACTATAGCTAGATAAACTGCTGGGATATTTAATCCTTTGTCGCTTGTAGAAAGTTGTTCTAAACAGTTTATTAATCTTAATTTTATTACAAAGAGTTTCAGACCATAGGATTTCACAGAAATTGAATCGAGACCACTTAAATTTGAATCTCTATGTCTCCTCTTCTAATTGAGAGAGATAATAAACACTGAGTATTAGCATTTCTAAAGAATTACAAATTGGTACAGTTTTCAAAACGTTTTATTAATACTTATTTTTTTTTTGCATTTGTTTTCAGTTCAAAGTTTTTTAAATGGTATTGCCTGCTTTACCATACACATCTGAGATTCTATAATTTCCAAACGCGTAAGTTTGAATTCCATTGATATGTCGTTTTGTGTATTCTTGGGATAAAGCAATTTTTTTAATTTGGTATACATGTATATCATGTTGTTCCGATCAAAATTCCGTTTGTTGAGTATATACGATTTTTCCATCAAATAGACATTCCCGATAATCTTCGTGACTAAATTCATTTGTAACTCCATTGGCGCTTTTTTAGGAATTGTAGAATCTATAAAATGCAGCTTTGGACGTAATGCAACAACCTCTTTGATTAGAAGACTTTTCAATTCGTCTTTAAATTTTCCTGTGACCATTTTATTAATTCATTGTATAATGCATGATTTGTGGGGTAATTTGAGAAATCAAAGTAGTGTGAGTTAAATTTCTCATATATGTGATCTGTCTGGATATCGACACAGAAGGAATCAGTATCTGTAAATAACAATTCTGCATTAAATTTTGGTTTCAGAAAATTGTAAAAGAAATTATACATGTGTAATTTACTTAACTCCAAAATCGTTACACCAATGTAATATGGTTTATCTAATATAATATTTTTCTTTTCCATATGGAGAATTATGACATTTTCTGCAAGTTTAACACAAGAAACGTACAGTCACTCAAAAAAGTATAAAAAAATTCAGAAAAAATATCTGGCAACGATTTTTTTCAGAAATTAGTGATCTGGCATCCTTCGTGTACTGTACACGAAGGTTGCCAGATCACTAATTTCTAAAAGAAATCGTTGCCAGATATTTTTTCTGAATTTTGTAATCAACCATAGCGTTCGGATACTTTTTTGAGCGACTGTACCTAGGATTTGCAATTAATTTTTTAAACTTTTCTTCAGTATTCACAATGTGGCATTTCATTCTCTTTCTCTTATTTTCTAAACATTTAGCATATATAGCATTGTTCATCAATTTGAAAAAGTCTTTTTCAAATTATTTATGGCATTAATTCTTTTAGTTGTATTAATACCTATGTAAGGTTTCAGCCTTGGTTTTTCATCAAATTCCAAGATTCTATGCACCTGTGTCACCCTCAGTACCAGTTCCATATAGGTTTAAGTAACTTATAGTGAACGACATAATTTTGCTTGTCGAACAGATTTGGAATCAAGAATGAGACATTACTATTAGAAAGTTTCAATTTTTCAGGAGCCAAGGGGAAATCATTGTGTGAATCGTGTAGATGTGCCGGATATTCTAGATCAACCTCGAAGAAATAACCCTTTTTGCTGTCGTGTGGAATATTAAACAAGTCAATATCATTTACCCATTCGAAATTACCAGTTGGAAGAGGTTGAGACATTGCCCAGCCATATAAATTGTTTGCATCAAAGTACATGATATAGTTTTGTGGTTTGCTTCTCTCATATGAATCTACTAAAGGATTGTTGACCTGTGCAAACCTGTTAGACACTAAAGATATTCCTCCTCGCAGAGCTCTTTCTATGAAAAAAATACACATCACCTTTTATAAGTTCCAGCTCAATTTCTGTCATTTTTAAACAGGCAGCATAGGATAAGCCAGGAGAGCTAAAATAATAACAAGGATCGAGTTGGTAGTTATTCATACACTAATTTCTGTAGTTTTCAAATATATCTCCTAGCAGTAATACATCAGTGATCATGTACAGATCGTGATATTCTCCGAAGGTAGCAATAGAAAAGGCTTTCCACAAAATTTGAGCTCTTTCGTATTGTTCATTGTTTAGGAAATTCTCTTTGGATTGAAGTGACGTTTGCAAAAACTGAGTACTCTGTTGCAAGTACTCATATGGAAAACTTCCTTTGCTTTTCAAAAGTTCTTTCTGTGAGTCATTTAGATTAGGTTGTCTAAGGTAGTGACTTAGGATGTAGAAATTTTCCACATTTATCGACAGTTAATCCAGTGAAGAGCTAAGGAACATGAATGAATCAATAAATTTAATTTGACCGAAATTAATGCATATATATTTTTCTGTAGTTTGTGGAATACAAGAAATTTTCTTCTTATCTTTAAATTTCAACAAATCTTTTACTATAAAGTGGCCATCAAATCCTTTGAGATTATGAAACAACACTGGTATTTCAAGTACATTTGAAAATTTTCAAGTACAACACTGGTATTTCAAGTAAGAGAATTTGTATTGAAGATTATATTTGTTGTGAACAGCACCTCTGTATTTTCCAGTTAAGTGATCGTGGTCCCTTACTCTATTTGTTCCTAGAATTTCCCCACAAATATTACAATATTTTGTTCCAGTAAAAAATTGCCAATCAGTCATCTTAACATTTCTTTTTTTTAAAATCATTGACCAAAGTTTCGGCTTCGATCATTTCATTCAAAAATTGTTCTGTTGCATTTTTCCCCTCTGTACATTCTGGTTTTGATCAGTTTACCTTCCGATCCAACTATAATATTTGCAAATCCTGACGGTACTAAATACTTAGTTCGTCCCCTACATGGATTATTCTCAATTCTTCTACATTTCGAAAAGCATTCGAAATCTGCATAAATCACATATGGGTGGTTCAAACGCTTTTTAATTGTATGGAATTTCGTACTATTCGCTTCGGGAAACTTGATAGTTTGTAAAGTGTTTGATTTGCAATATCTATGTGATTCTTAAAAAACCGTCGCTAGTGAAATTATGAAAACAGTATGGGCAGGGATAGAATTTACCATTATGTCTTGAAAGGTATGCTGTAACCCTACTAATATTTTTAATCCAACGATACTGAGAATTATTGCCGTCTTTTAAAAGTAAAAGTTGTATGGGTTCTTTAACAGGATTCTGTGAAATATATAACGTATGTAAACCATCTTTCTTAGAATTGAAAACATTTAAAGAAATATTATTTTAAACCTCGAATTTCGGGATTTGATCGAGGGTTACTGGATAAGTCAATGAAGATGTGTCTAAGGCGTTTTCAAATATTTTATATTTTTCCACACGTCACTTAGTCACTTAGCAGGATTGTCACTTAGCAGGATGTAGAGCTGATAATATTGACCAAAAGAAACATTTGTTGTCATAGTTTTTAACATTCACTATTCCTTTTGTAGATTTCAAATGTTCTGGTAAATTTACGAAAGCAGATGCTCCAACTGCATTATACTGAGACATTTGAATTTCCATAGAAATTACTTTGCCAAACCCCCATCCACCCCCCTTTTCTATAAAATTTTCAAAGTCGTTATAAATTTTCTCATAGGCATTTTTTAGTAATTCAGTGAGATAGGTAGGCAAACTGATTATTTCGTTACATGTCGAAAAATGTGCATATATTTCTTTCTGTCCTTCAGGATCCGTTTGCTTTTTAAATTTTATTTGTAATATGAATCTAACTTTTAGAAGCTGGTTGAGTTTTTTCTTAATTATATATTTCCATCTATTGTTATTTTTCTCCAGAAAACTTTTTATGTCTTCTCTGACATTTATGTTATCAATTTTATATGTGCGAAACGTTTTACCAAACGCATTGCTTTTATTTATATGATATTGATTCAGATGATGATTGTAATTGTCTTTTCTATTAAAGCTGGAATTGCAAAATTCGCATTTTTCAAATGTGCGAGAAGTGCATGCAGTTTTCATATGACGGTTCATATTGGATTTGCGAATAAATACCCCACATTTGGTACATTGAATAGTTGCGCTCATCTTTGAGTTAGCAGTTGTACCCTCTTTATTATATACAGTAGCTAAAAATCATTTTCCGATAATGCAAAACATCGAATATTTTGCATAATCGGAAGTTGAAATAAACATGACTGTAGTGTGTGTCCAAGAATAAGTTTCTAAACAATACCGATGTTTTGAACATAATCTTATGTTCCTTTTTGTCAATAATATCATATTTTAGCAAAATATCTAGAATTTCGACAATTTCATTTACTACTTCTATACTGGTGTTTTCAGCTCGTTTGCTGGCAACCAAGTTTGATAATTTTTCGCATATGTCGTCGAAACACTTGTATAGTTCAGAACCAAACTGTTGACTTTCTATTACAGTGAGCATCATTTCAATCGACTATAAATATTTTCTAAGTGCATCAATGTGATTATCGATAATTTGATATTTCTCAGTAGTTCTACCATAGCGTTTGGTTTCTGTAGCCTTATTGCCCCCCCCCCCCCAGTTTATGAAGATGCCCGATTGTTTGATAAATCATTTCTTTCAGCTCAGGAATGGGGTTTCTCGCCTGTAAGATATCACTCGGAAGTTTTAGTTTGTATTGGTTTAATATTTCATCTTGCAAGTTGGAATCCGGATTATAAACGAACGTTTTTTCTGACATCTCAGTGGGCACTTCTGGCTTTAAAGTTTTCACTACATCCTGTATGTTTTTCATGATTTCTTCACGCACGGTTTCCAGACCTTTTAACCGTTCGACCACTGGCTTGTGAAATTTTTCGAGGGTTTCCGTAACTCGTTCCTCTCCCAAAACAGTGTCTTCAATTTTCGATTTTGTAGTTGCTCGCGATTTCAAGATTTCATCTATAATACTATGTAATTGCTTAAGATCTTTCATCTTTATTCATGTACAATAAAGACATATACCCAGTGATGAAAGTCTGAAACAAGACCTCCATGTACTTTTCTTCTTTCTTTTGGATCTGGTCAGTGTCTAGCAAGTGAAACACTAATCTTGCTGCCACTGTCAAATTTCTTGTTTACTGGAGTAACAGAAAAAAACTGCTGAAGTTGTGGTCTTACTACTTCAACGACTTTTTGATCGTCCAAGTTGATACTATAATTTATACTAAAAGAGGGATTTGTTGTGCAGCAGATTACCTTTCTTATATAGCCATTAGAAATGCATAGATGATAATTATCTTTGAAAATAGGTGGCCTTAGCAGGTCGAATTTTGTGTTTATCTGTACAATTGGATGATACTGCAATATGTCTTTTTTCACTTCTTCATCACCATACGTAAGGCAAATTACAGTATTTTTATCAACATATAGTTTCGTAGCAGCATTCGTAATTCGTTTCCCATTTGCATCGCAATTGAAACTGCTCCCACTTGATGCAAAAAGTCCATTTCTCAATAGAGCATTGGATGGGTTAGAATCTAACTTTGTCAAGTCATCAACGTAACTTTTTGTTGTCGCATTTCTGTTATGCCTCGGTTCCCCGAGATTTCCTATTCTCTTATTGTTCGCATTAAAGACATCCTCGCCAGTTAATGCGACTTTTTCCCAATATCCCTTAGTTACAGCAGCAGAATCAGACTCGGGATCGGCAATATCAAGGATTTGTTTTTTTTCTGCAATGAAACTATGCCCGTCGAATGCAATGCTTCGTGGAACCTAAAGCCCATCTTTATTTCTCACCAATGTATTCATTTGACTATTTTGAACAGTGGTCAAGTTGTCGACATAGTGTTTCGTAATGGCACTGGATGAATCGATCGGTTCTGCAAGATTTTTAATGCGTTTATTGCTTGCATCGTAATTATCATTGTCATCGCAAAGTGCTTTTTTTTCCAAATATTTTTTTTAACTACTCCAGAATCTACATCCGGTTCAGCAACATTGATTATTTATTTGCTTCGCGCATCGTAGCGATTGTTCCGAAAAATTAAAGAAGTATTATTAACGTATTGAATGGTAGGGGCATCTCCATTTTCTATAGGTCCTTCTACATTCGATATTCTTTTAGTATTTGAGTCATAATTTCCCGTGTGATTCAATGTTATAGACTCTTGTTGCCGATACTGTTTTGTCACAGAGTTTGAACCCACTTCGGGATTGGCTACATTTCTCAATTTTTTATTACTCATATCGTAGTCCCCATCATGTGTCAATTGAAAACCGACACCTGGAATTCCCGCTGGTCCTCTTTCAGAACTGGTCTCAGAGCTGATGACGCCAAACTTTGTCAAGTAATTCATCTTTATTTACCCAAGTTGTTTCTGTATTTGAGAGGCATGTGCTTGGTTTTTTTATCGATTAATAAGAAATCGTGTGGTTTTGAAACTGCATAAAAATATCTTTCCTGATTTTTGTTGCATGATCCATTTGTATCTGCAACATTTCTCTCTTGTTCGGCATATTAAAGAATATAAAATAATTACACTGTAGTCGAATGTCTTTAGGAGTCTAAAAATAACTCTGTGTCAGGTAAATCAATAATATGTTCTTTTTTCCTTCCTCTGATGAATAATTCTTCGATGAGTTTTTGATCTCTTTCCATTACGAAATCGTCGAAAACAATTACATTTTACATGTCGGGATCCAGTTCGTTGATCTTGACGATATCTTCTTTACTGGAAGAGAGAGTTGCAATTGAGATTTTTTCGCCACATGTTTTCTCCAAAATTTCGTGCAAATCGGCGAATATTTCTTGCATAAACTGATATTTCGGCTCGGTTAAATCTTTAGCATATAAAAAGATTTTATTGTAGTACAGATGTTTAAATATTAAGTTCAACAAAAGGTTCGTTTTCCCTGAGCCCGATGGACCACAGATCAAAAGTCTAAAAGGCAAGAGAGGTGCTCATACGTTTGGGTTCAAGAATTTCTCATCTTCTTCAAATGTTACGACCTCCCTAGGGTATTTTTAGGGCGGTACTACGTTTAGGCCGTGATGCGTTCTTTGCTGCTAAAATCAAGGTAATTTCCTAGATCACACATCAAATTAATAGACATTTGTAATAATGAGAACTGAGCTGATTGTACAATTACAAAAACATAACATTTATTATCAAATTTAGTTTTAGATATTTACTTATAACATAGTTCCCACTTTCGGGACAATTCAACAGCGCCTCCAGCGCGGCCCTTTACAATTCAAAGGAAACTTTGTACGTGGTGGAGAACAGTCCATCAAAACAAATAAAGTTCATAATGAGCGAGCTACTTGCTCGTGACTCTAGCAGTTTTTTCGGTTACACAGGTCCCGCGGGAGACAGCGTAATGATAGTTCACGGAAAACACGTTTAAGCGGAAAATCGCCACAGATCAAGAACGGTCCCCCTTACCTTATCAAGTTCGTTGTCTCTAGGGACGGGCATCACTGGCCGCAGGTAAGCTGAAGGCACGGGCTGCATAGTGCTCTCGCCACTCACTCATTGTCTATACTGCGGAACTCTGCTCGCTGCAGAGGCTCGTTTTCTGCCCACCACACAGATCGGACGACAGGAGAAGAAAAGGAATTTTTCCAAGCGTCTTTGTTGCTACTTTTTCTGGCCCCACCGTGGAGGTCACCTTTTGGATCCATGGTGGATGGCGCTGATTGGTTGAACAGGTGGAGGTGAGAAAAAACATCCATCTGGTGTTTTTCTCCTTTTCCATGCTGGTAACGTCTTTCCAGTCCTGGTGCCTGGGGGGGGGGGCAACGGATTCATCGAATGTTCTATGCCGTCGGCAACTGATCCTCAGCAAAGGCTGAACGCAGAAAAATGTCACAATATGGAGCTCAGTTGAAAATGTCACTATTAAAATGGAAGGCGATGTTTGCTGCTAGTCTTTTCTTCAGGCAGTCATGTCCACGTTATAAAATCACGTGGGCATGACACAAAGCCAAAATTTTGAATCTCCATGTGCTTTATTTAAAAAGATCATCTTCTTTGCCCCAGGAATTAAATGTATTATCATAACCAAACCATTTAACATAGTACTCTTTTTTATTATTCTTCACTCTAGTTTTCAGAATAGTTTCAACTTTATAGATGTCATCTTGCTTTTCGTATTTCACCATTTCTTTGGTGTAAAAACTAACAATGATTGGTTCTCCTTTAAGATCCTTGATCTTATAGGTTATGGGATCTGTATTCAGAACTTGAGCAATTTAAGAAATCTCTTCTGTAAAATTCGGCGGATAACCTTTTCTAAACGATGTCTTGTACTTGGCGATTCTCACTCTATCGCCAATTTTAAATTTTGGTGCTGCAATAGATTTAATTTTGTTTACCAAACAGATTAAAATACACAATATCTTTGTTTTCTGCAAGCTTGCCTCTTTTGGAGGTCATTCTTATTGATTTGTGATAAGAAATAACGTAATTCTTAACGAGTTTTAGTAGAACATCGATCCATTTTCTAGTGTTATTGGCAGTGAAATATATACACATTTTGGTCTTTAGAGTCCTATTAAATCGTTCCACAATTTGAGCTTTAGTCTCATTTTCAGTGGCAAACCAATGGACACCTCGTTGATTAAACAATGCTTGAGTTTCTTTATTGATAAACACAGTTCCCTTATCCGTTTGTAACTTGGATGGCTTACGTTGTTTAAAAATTTCTACAAATGCTTTGGTAATCTCATTACCCATTATCCTTTTAATAGGTATTACCCAGGCGAATTTGCTGAAAATGTCAATCACGGTTAAAATGTAATTCGTGTGATTATTGTGAAATTTAAATTTTTGCATATCGATTAAATCACTCTGCCACTGGTCGTCTACATTCAAGACATAAACCCGTCTGGTTTGGAAATTTTTATAAATGGGTTTATATAACGTGTACACATCTTGTTGTTGGAGAAATCATTTTACTACGTTTTCCGTCAATCCAGTTTTGCGCGTTACATCTTTTATATCGGAAAATCCCTTTAATGGGTCAAACGGAAAAAAGCATCTTATTTCGTGTGTCCTAAACCAAACCGTTTCTTTGTTTTAGTGATAGGTTTGATTATGGTTCTTGAAATTCTTCTCCTAAAGTTGGATTCTGAATTTCATCCAAATCATTTAATAATTCTTGGTCGGCTTCGTGTCTCTTTTTAGTGTCTGTAAATTTGCTGTAAGAAATGTCGTGCTTTTTGCATGCTTTGTCCACACGGTTAATACCAGGATCTCCTCGCATTAACCTTTTTTCCAATTTCGTAGAAGTTCCACAGTACTGGTAACATGGAATGTGCATTTCGGGTGGATTAAACTTTTCTTGAATTCAGCTTACTATATCACCACCTTTTACAAATTTTCCTTTCTGTTTCACAAATTTATACTTCATTTTTCCACACGTTCGACATCTACCTATCATCATTACTCTTTTATTCTTTGCTATGACATATTCAACGTTATCCGTTAAAGTTTTCGTTTTACACTTTACACAATACATGCTTAATTTATATATATATATATAAAATATAAGTACGTGATACTTATAAAAATAAACTATAATGAATCACAGTTATCAAACTACTTTAACGCCTGGAAAAAAACAAAAAATTAAAGAATGCATTTGTAAATAAGAATCCTATAACTTTAAATATTGATCCACAGAAGAAAGGTAACAATACTTTGAAACTGACAAAAGAGACAAATCGTTAAACTGAAAAATCTACAACGCCAGTTCGACTTCGTTTCAGTAAAACACAGCTAGCTGGATTTCTACCGTTCTTAATACCTGCACTCGTAGCATTGGGAAAAGCAGCTGCAGTTAGAACTGCGGGATATGCTGGTACTAAGCTTGCACAAAAGGTTTTAGGAAAAGGGTTATAAATTCCTGGAAAGCAAAGAGCAGCTGGCTTATCTAAAAATAAAAGAAAGGGAAAAGGTTTGTACATTTCAGGAAAACAAACATCTCAGGGATTAAAAAAAGGCGCCACTAAGTAACTTAGATATCGAATATATAATGAAAAACGAAAAAGGATTCCGTGGTGTATACTCTATCGATTCTTTGCCAATAAACATATTCAAGAACGAAAATGGTATAGTGAACTTTGACGTTTCCTGTGGTTCAGAAACTCATTGGGTAGCTTATTTCAATGACGCGAAGTTACCTTATGTCGAATACTTTGATCCCTTCCATTTATCGCCACCAGAAGAAATAAAACACTATTTACTTACATCTTCAAAGCCTATCGTGTATAACTCTTTGCAAATTCAAGCAAATTACTCTGTAAAATACAGTTACTATTGCATCTATTACATTAAACGAAGGAATAATAACATAAGTTCATATGATATATTGTATCAGTTTGAACAAACTCCTAATAATAGGAATGAATTGTTGGTAACAACCAGCATATAAGTACTATATGGTACTACACTATATTAATAAAGATGGTACTAATAACTACCAATTCCTCTAGTATTACGACATACAAACTGGAAGATTTGGAAATTAATTATGAAACACCGATCACACTTAATGGAGAATACGAGATAGCACTGATCAGTAGCAATATGTGGTATTCCTGGTACAACATCAGTGATAAATATAACAATAACACTCTGAAATACTTCAATGGAAGGCAATGGAATAAAATAATTTTCCCGAATGGAATGTACGATATCGACGGATTTAATGATGTTTTGAAAAATGTCTGTGGGGATCCTAGTCCTATAATACTAGAAAGCAACCTCCCCACATTAAGATTTGTTTTTCGTTTGGCAAGAGGATATAAAATAGATTTTTCTGAAGGAAAGTTGCGATAAATACTAGGGTTCGAATCGAAAATTATCGATGCAGCAAAAAACGAAGAAAGTCCCCACCCAACATAACGAGAGGGGTCGATCGTATTCTAATTGACTGTTATATTGTCGAATAATCTTACTATCTCAATAACCAGATGAGCGTCGTGTTTTACAGTTTCGTGCCTCAAACAACGCCTGGCAGTTTAATCGATACACATCCATTCTTCCCCATATATTTACCGCTGAATAAAACTGATTACATTTACAATATTAGAATGAAAGTAACCGATCAGAGCAATAAAGTAATTGACTTAAACAAGGAAAGCGTGACTTATATGTTACACATCAAACACAAATAAAGATGAAGATACTGAGAAAGGGAATTAAAATATTTTATACAAATCCGTCGACTATCGTTCGAAAAAACGAGAAAATATCCCCTAACAGCAGAAATATTCTTAATCAGTTAATAATACGGAAATGGCCTAAAATCATAAAGTAAGTATAGGGTGAACGTTGAAGCAACTTACTGGAATTTGTTCGAAGAGTCAGTAGATGATAATTCCTCGACAAAATATGAGTACTTAAAATATCGGAAAACCAATGTTAACGTTAAAAATCTCGAAAAATACGAAATATTTACCAAAGATATGGACGTTTTCCTACATCCGCACAATAGTTATATACACGTCAGAGGCAAAATACTGAAATTAAATGGGTCTGATATCGGCGGCAATGATGTAGATACGATGGTCAATAACGGGTACAACATTTTTAAGAGAGCTCAATATTATATCGAAAACAGAGAATTGAAAGATATTGAATTGCCATAAGTACGAACACGATTCACAATTTAATTGATTTTACCGAAGAATTTTCACACAGTGCTGCAACATGTATGATGTGGTTCAAAGATACTGCAGACAGTTCGAAAATGAATAAGTATTTGTACAATGGAGGCGAAGATAAACTGGACACCAATAATAAGATAAAGGATTTTGCACAAGCATTGAAGAAAAATCCTGAATTCAATCAAGGATTTTCGGGCAGATATGAAATTACAAAAAATAGTCAAAATGTAAGTTTATTCTTACTACTGAATTCTGTTTGTATTCTGCCGAGACGTGGATAAAGTGTTTCGCGGTGTAAAACATACCATAAAACTAAAAAAACTGACGACAAAAACATTATTCAGAGAGTTGGGGCTACGTTGTATAAATTTGAAATATCTCACGTATCTTGATTTATTCCAAAGGTCCAAGTCACTTGAAATACTTGCAAAACTATAATCTCAGTTAGCAAACGGCAATCCACATGAAATCATTTGGGAATCGTGCAAACTGTACAAATTTGATACTCGAATTGACTCTCGTCAGTTGGCGGGTTACTACAACTCAAAATAAACCCGTCCATCTTTATGTCATCTTACAAACGTCTAACCGATTAAATAATCAACCCAGAAACAATATGGTATTTTATCACATGTTACTAGAACGGATTCAAATCAGAGTGAATAGCAAACAGTTTCCCGAACAAGAATTCGAGTGCAACTTTGAACCCAACACTTTAGAATATGTGCGAGTTTACAACAGCTTTTTAGCCGCAAAAAATATGGATATCGATTTGGGTTCACAAGTAAGTTACCAAGATTTTATGAAACTGTATCTGAATCATCATCATCTATCAGCAAATACGAATCACGTCTATATGAATTATCAGCAACTGCTGATATCGAAATACGGTTTAAATTAAATAGACCGCCAAATGAATTATATCACATATATTACATAATTCTCTCAGAACGAAAAGCAACTTTACAATCACTAGAGAGAAAACTTTTAGTTGGATAAAAAAAAATATATATTTATATGCAATCATTTCGAAATCTACATCTGTTTGCACGTTTAAAAAAATATGTATGTTCCCGAACCAGTATTTTTTCAGCTTCACTTTAATTCTGAGGTTCAGTGAATAAGAGGTTTAGTTCAATGAAATTAAATCTCGAGCCCGTTATTCTTTTGAGGAGATCGAGACTGATTTCCGTTTAGCACGATAACATAAAACTCTTCTCTCTTTACAAACTTCATACATTCTCAAAATTATTCTAACCTACATTACTTTTCACTTCAAATTCTTTCTAATTGTTTAAAAAATTAACCTAAATCACTTTTCATTCCCCCCCCAATTTTTTTTTCATCTAGTACCCTTTCTTCATACATTCACAGATATTCGAAGTCTATCTTTTCATCAGACCCCCCCCCCCTCCCGAAAACGTCATTTTACCTGTTGGTTTTGTCATATGTTCCAAACAAATTTCTCCAAACTGCCTGACTTTGTCAAATCCTCCGATTTACTTGGCTTTTTACAAACAAATAATCCAGTGGGGTGTATGATAACTCAACGAACTACATCGTTTTTATCTCTTTCACACACACCTCCTTTTTTCTGAAAATTAAACAAATTAGTTTAAATCTCGTATGCCCAAAAAATTGAAGTTACTTTTTTTCACTGAAACACCCGCTTTTTTTTCTGATTTTCACACATATTTTCAGAAAAACCACAAGAAACACCGATTTACATGGCTTTTACAACCGAATAATCCAGTAAGTGTGCTGTCACCCGCAACTTTTTCCTCTTCGAGGCATACGGTATGAACTTAAAATGTTCCGCGTTTACTAAATAATTATCTTATCTAGAACTGCATGTCAATAGCTTGATGATCTGACTTCGAAATTTAATGCCTTCAAACAAATATTTTTGAAAGAGTGGCCGAAAGAAGATTTTAGATTCGAACCAGGAACAATCTACAAGCTAGCAATACGCAGTCCCGTATTCTCTAACTGTAGTTGCGACGAGTAGATTTCACATGACTGACCAAGACCCAATTTTTTTTTGTTTAACAATAACAAATCTTTGAATTTATTTAAATTCAACACTTAACAAAGTTCCACCACTGGCTTATAAAGGTGGATGATTTTACATTACAATTAATTGACTAAGTACTCACTCCATTCAGGTAAGCTTGAGTTCGAACAACCTCAAAACAAAATAATGAAAGTAAAACTTAAAAGTGAAAGTGACAACAAGCAGAGTAAGTTAAATTAAAATAACTCTACCATGTTAAAGTTTCTCCGGAAAGAGAACTGTATTCTGCTAAGTTATTGTGATGTGCACACGCCGTAAATTTTCATGAAGCACCCACTCCAGATTTCTCTGATCGTGGTTTTTCCCAAGCAAAGCAAATTTCTTTAAATTTCGCCTAACGTATTTAGGTAAAAGTTTATCATCTCACTAATTTAAGAGATGTCTAAATTTACAATTTCCCTCCCTGAAATATGGCATAAAAGTCAGTCCAGTGAATTTCACTAAAGTTGGACTTAGCAAAGATAGCAAAACAAAGATAGAAAAAGACCAAACCCTGGTCTGTTAGTCTGATCAACCCACACCGAACTGTTTCTCCCGGGTCGAGCGTGACAATATCTTTCTGGCAACCCCGGAATCTCTCGACCAAAAAGGGCCAATCAGAAGCGAGCCCTGGGCAAAAACCCGACTCCACTTCCATATTTCACAAGTGAGATGGAGCTCTGTTGCCAGCCAACACTCGCCTTACTCTCGATTGTCAAAGTTTGCTTTCGGGCGAGCTGCAATTGTTTCACAAGACACCTCTCTTCTCCGTACATTAGCCAAGTTCCCTCTCATCAACCAATGTAAACAGATGAAACGGAACCCTGAATGATATTCGCAACCGAGATGTTGCACCCATTAACCTCCGAAGACATCTCCTTCAGACGCAAAGTGGTTGCATCAGGATAGAAATGAAATACAGTATATAAAAAAATTAAAATCAATAGGTCTGCGACCTATCATTCCTCCCTTCTTAAAAACAAGCCAACACCCTGGGTGTCGTCACTTATTACATTCCGAAATTAAAATTTGGATTGGTACCATTTATTGAAATTTATCTAAAGTAACAAAATAATAAAGTTTACAGTAATCTTCAGTCACAAAAATTTTCTGATTTTCTTTCAAAAGGAAACAGCACAAAAATTTGTTGGGCTTGAGTTTTCTCATGATGACACAACGCTTTCTCCCAACATTGAAACAACGGAAACAAAAGAAAAATGAAAAGCGTGAGTAGAATAATTCCATTCATATATACACACATAAAATTACTCTTAATACCTATTTGGTTATGCAAATTATTCAATGCAAATGTTTAAAACATGGTAACTAACTCTATATATCAATGTCAACTTATAAGCAGAACAATAGCATATTTGTGATAGATCGCAAGATAAATATTGATTATAAGATGTAATATACTTTTAATTTACACATCGTAAATATTCGTAATATAATATATAGGACAACTTAGATTTGTCTGATCTTACAAGCAGAAAAATCATCTCTCTTCAACTTAGAATAAACCTACATCAACCATCTTTCCTAGTTTCCATATTCTCAAAATTATCATTAAATTTCAAACTAATACATCGTTAAAAGAAAACAAATCAGTGCACATCTTTCTTATGAGGATACAAATGTTCTGTCAAAAATTCTAAAATTTATGTGCTATGTTTACCCTGTTTCCCCAAAAAAAATCTTTTAACTTTATAGCCAGAAAAGAAAAGTTGGGACGGAAAGATTCCACTTCCAGGACTACCATAGAATGATAGCGGGTCCTTCCGTCTTCCTCCCCTGTCCAGACTAGCATCCCATGTCAAAGGGTAAACACAGTTTGCTAAACATCCGTCTGAACCCATGCAGTTTGGGCTTGCTACATGTATAGGGAGACGTCTCCAATCAAAAAATGAGCTTGAAACATCTGAAAGCGAAACTAGTGAGTGGATTCAAATCCTTACTCACCTTTATCATCATCACACTCCTCTACCAGAGTTAATGGTCATCACCCCTTTCACCGTCACAGAGACTATTTGATATGGGCCATCGATGTGGACGGACTTCCACAATCATCCGGCAAATTTATACTCACCCCCTAAGTCGTGTTATTCCCATGTGTTGAATCCTCCAAGAAAGAAGATAAACAAAAATTAATTTCCTTAGAAAAAGAGAGCGGAAAAAGAGTCCTCTTCCAAGCTACTATAAGGCATCATCAAAGTCGAAACCTTATTTATATTGCACTGAGCCAAAAATTGCTCCTAAACTTCACAGCTAATCGAGATGTAAGCGGTAAAGCAAAGTTCAATTCTTTCCACACCCGTTACGTCATCTCCGTAGTTTCGTTCCTTACTCTCTCCAGCTACGGTGCTGCAGAGTAATACGATATACCGCGAGTTTACCGATTGACCTGTGCTCTTATCTCGAAGTTGGATCTACATTCTCTTCATAGACTAATAACATAAATTCAACTCTCCAATGTAAATCACTGTCATATATTTTAAACAATTTCTTTAGTTAAAATACTTATTTAACTTTGAAGACACACCACATCTCTGACATTCCTCCACTAACTCAAAACAAATGTTTACATAATTTCCAAAATGTATAATCAATTTCTACTTAAATAAAATTCTACCCTTAGTTACAAGTTAATATATTCTTTAACAGTTCTGGCACTTCACCCATTTTTCTCCAGAGACCTTCCTGTCTCCGTAGACAATTCTTGTTTGCTCGGCTTCTTGCACATCCACAAGAAAATATTAGCCACAGTTTTTTCTCGCAGTTGAAGAAATAGAAGAAGGGAAATTCTGACTAGTTAGTCCAGATGCACCTGCGCGCTTGGCTCAAATGAACTAAGAGTCAGAATGGAAGATTTCACAAGTTGGAAAGAGCTTCTTTTTTTGAAGTGGAACCTAAACAATTAGAGAGAAAGTTCAAACTGGATTTCATAGCATCCTTCAATCGGCAAAGATTCACCTGTTATTCCGAATTTTTTAACATCTGTTTCGATCCGTCTCACTGACATTTTCGCACAAATTCTTTTAAATGTTCTCATATTCATGAGAGAAACCGACGCTCCCGTGTCAACCAGTATGCGAAGGGGAACATTCCCAGATGATCCTTTCACAATGGAAAGATGTGAATCATGTTTTGTTGCGATGAACCTAACTGCAGGGAAATTTGTTATTCCTTTCTCTGGAGTCGATACGCCCTGCTTTGTTCGACTCCCTCTGCGTTTAAAGGATTAGCATTAGCGTTTGTGCACCTATCGATTTGATAGTTCATTTGTTGGTCTGGATCATTCCTTGCAATGGGAAATTTCCTATCTCCTCTCGCATTTGGCACACAAAATCTGGGATTTTCTCTACTTTGTCCAAATACAGAAATTTGAGGAGGCACATTACGATTTCTGACTTCAGGAAATTTTGGGTTAATTCTTTTTGTACAATTCCTCGCAATATGTCCCTTTCCACGACAAGAAAAACAAACTGTCTGCGAGTTTGTCCGTCTTGGAGTTTGTTGGGGAGAGTTTCTCCCAAAATTAACTCTCCTGCGAAAAACTTGAGGTTCACCTCTTTCTGACTGCATACTACAGAAAGTTTCTTTTACTTGTGTCTGGGGGATGTATGTATTATGATTTCTATATTCCCCAGGTGTAGTTTTCGAATCTACTGCATTAATTCCCATGTTCTGAATCTGTTCGGTCAAAAGTTGAAGTGTTTTATCCGTTTTATCACACTTGTACCTCAGTTCCTCCATAATTACGTATATTGACTCAGAATCATTTACATTTTTATTTCCCTGTATTGCATTTACTTCTCTCGTTTTGGACATTAACAAATTATTTTGTTGTTCCTGTACAGCAAAATCTAGAGCTTGATCAAAATTAAGGGGATTCCTGCTCAATACAGGTCGTTTGACTTTATCCGAAAGTCCCGCGACAAATTGACATAAAAGTGTTTGATCTCGAAGCGTCTTCACTTCCTGTGATTCCTCCGATTTTTGTGGCATATATTTATGCACCAAAGCTCTCAATCTAGTGGAGTACGTTATCACATCTTCCTGAATAGTTTGTTTTGCTGTGGTGAACTTATGAAGTCTCACCGAAAGAGGTTCCTTTGCATCGAATCTATCGATTACACACTTCTGAAAATTTCCCAATTGTGTTTCTTTCCTGAGCTCAGAAGACTCAGTTAAAAATTCCATCGCCTTTCCCCTGAATTTAGATTTTATAACAGTTAATGCGACTTGATTCGACCATCCTGCGATTTTCGACACTTCTGACACAGTTTCGAAAACTTGTTCAGCCGTCCCGCCAGGATCTATGGCATTATAGACAGGAACCAAATTAATGAATCCGGCAATGTTCGCAAAAGAGTTTTGGGCACTGTTGTTTCCATTGTTCGCACTACGGACTTCCTGGGTTTCTATATTAATCGTGGGAGGATCTGATGTTTCGGTCGTGGTGGGTGACGAAGCTTGTGCCATTTTTTTTTCCAAAATTTTACACACTAAAATTTATTTTCTACTTTACAACTAAAATTTAGTACTTAATATGCTAAACTTTTTCTTAAAATCTTTTTCTCAGCATTAACATCAGCTGGGAATAATTATATCTTAACTCTAATCAACTTAATCAGAATTGGAAACAAATTCAATACCCTTAATGCAAATTGATTGTTGTCACTTTCTAACAGAATTATCTTACTTTACTATACTCTTGATACACTTGATTTCTCATAAATATTCCAATTTTTCGTCACAACAAAAGTTTTAGATTATTTATCAATTTATTAATCAATTTACTTCTCTACTCAACCTGGTTCTTTTTAATAATCGTTTATCTCTACTCAACCTGGTCCTTTTTAATAATCGTTTATCTCTACTCAACCTGGTTCTGTCGCAAGGACGCCAGTTTGTCACCCGCAACTTTTTCCTCTTTGAGGCATACGGTATGAACTTAAAATGTTCCGCGTTTACTAAAATAATTATCTTATCTAGAACTGCATGTCAATAGCTTGATGATCTGACTTCGAAATTTAATGCCTTCAAACAAATATTTTTGAAAGAGTGGCCGAAAGAAGATTTTAGATTCGAACCAGGAACAATCTACAAGCTAGCAATACGCAGTCCCGTATTCTCTAACTGTAGTTGCGACGAGTAGATTTCACATGACTGACCAAGACCCAATTTTTTTTTTGTTTAACAATAACAAAACTTTGAATTTATTTAAATTCAACGTTATATATTTATTTAAATTCAACACTTAACAAAGTTCCACCACTGGCTTATAAAGGTGGATGATTTCACATTACAATTAATTGACTAAGTACTCACTCCATTCAGGTAAGCTTGAGTTCGAACAACCTCAAAACAAAATAATGAAAGTAAAACTTAAAAGTGAAAGTGACAACAAGCAGAGTAAGTTAAATTAAAATAACTCTACCATGTTGAAGTTTCTCCGGAACGAGAACTGTATTCTGCTAAGTTATTGTGATGTGCACACGGCGTAAATTTTCATGAAGCACCCACTCCAGATTTCTCTGATCGTGGTTTTTCCCAAGCAAAGCAAATTTCTTTAAATTTCGCCTAACGTATTTAGGTAAAATTTTATCATCTCACTAATTTAAGAGATGTCTAAAATTACAATTTCCCTCCCTGAAATATGGCCTAAAAGTCAGTCCAGTGAATTTCACTAAGGTTGGACTTAGCAAAGATAGCAAAAGAAAGATAGAAAAAGACCAAACCCTGGTCTGTTAGTCTGATCAACCCACACCGAACTGTTTCTCCGGGGTCGAGTGTGACAATATCTTTCTGGCAACCCCGGAATCTCTCGACCAAAAAGGGCCAATCAGAAGCGAGCCCTGGGCAAAAACCCGACTCCACTTCCATATTTCACAAGTGAGATGGAGCTCTGTTGCCAGCCAACACTCGCCTTACTCTCGATTGTCAAAGTTTGCTTTCGGGCGAGCTGCAATTGTTTCACAAGACACCTCTCGTCTCCGTACATTAGCCAAGTTCCCTCTCGGCAACCAATGTAAACAGATGAAACGGAACCCTGAATGATATTCGCAACCTAGATGTTGCACCCATTAAACTCCGAAGACATCTCCTTCAGACACAAAGTGGTTGCATCAGGATAGAAATGAAATACAGTATATAAAAAATTAAAATCAATAGGTCTGCGACCTATCAGTACGATAACACAAGAAACATACTTTTCCCATGGATTTTTATAGAATTCTCTGGCCCCATTTACTGTGCCAGAACTCTCATTTATGCTACTACTTATGATATTATTAAAAATTTCTTCTTACGAAAGCACAAATTCACTTTAGTAGGACCATATTAAAAATTATTTTACATTTTCCAATTTTCACGCGGGTGGAAAATATTGTTGAAAGGGCCGCCGATGTTTGTGCAGCCTTATTTAAGGGTTGGAATCATAAGATAACACCTCTTTCGTCCTCCGGACATTATTAAACATTTTCCTGTTTTACTAAAATCATCTTGTCCCGGCTTTCTGAACCGTGACAGAAGAAGTAGTAAAGACTCCTAACGTAATCAGCAAGAACTTTTATTTGTCCAAGTTTTTTTGTGTGTATGTCCCGAGTATTTTTTTTTTACTCTCGCTGAAATTGCTTATCAAGCTCTCAATTTTTTTGCTACTGCCTCCTTAATGGTATATATATATATAATTTTTGTAGGACACGTTTATTACTGGTGCGACCTTTGTTGCTGTCCAACTGACGTAACCCTCTTACGGCGGGAGATGACTAATCTTTTGTCCAGTGAGCTTATATGATATACATTTCATATAAAATTATATTTTGCAATATTATTCTCTAATCAAGTATACTTCCAGCTTTGGAAATACTGAAACATCCACAGAGTAAAAAACGTTTGTTGGGATATTTCATTTTTAAATATATTGGGCATTACATACGGATATAGAATGATAAGCAGAATGAATAAATAAAGTAACAAGTAGCACGAGAAAAAATAAATTGATCCTACTACGGGCGCATGCTCACAATTGCCAACACACACTTGGCGATGTTGTCAAACGCGTCCACATTTGTCTCTCTCGCCCTCTGTTTTCCATTTCGTTGGGAAATAAGCTACGAGACTCTTCCGATCAGGGGAACCGTCAGCGATGAATGACTGGGCCCTTGAACGACAGGTGCACAGTAGGTGGTTGAGGGTCAGCCTCCAATGTTGCCGTAAAATGCTGCCTGGTGTGGACGGCACTTTTGCTAATCCACACCCCTCCGACTTTGGCCTCTCCTGCAATTGACTTTCTGCAAGTTAAAAATACACAAGAAGGGACGCTTCCTCTTGTTTCCTAACAGCTGTTCTTCCTTAAAATTCTCTGAGCTTTTGATAACTCAAACTAATCTAACATTGTCTAGGCACTTCGTAGCATTGCTGCTGGATTGATGTACCTCCTTTATTCTGGCTGTCGGAACTGCTCTTTGATCCTCTCTTGGCTCCGTCCCTGCTATCCCTTTGCTCGAACTTTCTCCATCTCGTCTCCATCTCTCCCATTCCCTCAGGTCTCCTCTGTGCTTTCCCTGGCTTTATATTTGTTTGCTCATTTTCTACTTAAATTGGTTATAAATGCCTTAAATTAAAAAAAAAATAGTTAATGTATATTCTCTGATCTTATACTATTCTCATCATTATGGCAAATCTGGCTAGATAAAAAAAATATTGTCTTTAGCATGATGCGATTTTAGCTTGATTGCATGTCAAGTCTATTAGTTTAGAATTGTTTATGTATGATGAAAATAAACATTTAAAAACCATTTATTCTTACGTTAACAGTACCTATAATTTACTTGAAAACTGGAATTAAAAAGAAAACCCGACGCCTCTCATGCCTTTCAGCAAGCGAAATTATGTTTTTTTTTTCATAAAAGATCAATCAACAATATCGCAGATTCGATTAAAAAGAATGTCTAAGTTTTAATCTGTCTTCTAGCGTTTTGACTGATTATATTCTTAATCCTTTAAAGGCACAAAAAACAAATTTCTGCGGGGGCAATTTGTAGATGCTGCTGTTCTGGACATTCTCAGTACAATGTCGATATTTTGAGACAGAACTTTGAACCGAACCTTTGGCATACTTTTGCAGGTATCTTGAACTGACATGCTTTTTATCTGTTGCTGTGGGTATTCATCAATGAGGGTATGTCCAATGTAATCCGAATAGCAGCTACACAGATAGGCAGTATGTTCTCTTTATTATGTTGAACTTGATTCAGGTATGTAATTAGAAGAGAAAAATTTATCTTTTAACAGCTCATACGCAGAGCGTGGTTTACCAGTTCAGTTCCTAAGCTATGTAGAATGGTAAGAAATTTCCGATTCAAAAGGGATCCGCTAACTCCCGTTCTGTCCTTGGTCAGTAGGGGACATCGATGGGCTTGAAAAGGAAGCCGTCCGTCGTTGGGATGTTAAGTAGTGGCCCCCGTGTGCGCGGCGATTCTGTGCACGTTAAAAACAAGCTGGATGACCTTGACGGAACGCTGCAATCTGTCTCTTAATAGCTGCCCTGTGGGTCTCCTTCCCGAAAACTTCTCTGAGTCCTCGGGGTCCTTGTGACCGGGCCATTGTGTGAAAAAAAAAAGTGCCGCTCAGAAGTAACCCGACCAGATCTTTGTTACCCTTGTCTTTATTGTCCATTGCTGGTTGCATTTAATTTGAAACAAAAAAAATTTACCAAATCTATAACAGTAATTAAATAAGATCTCTGTACTCATAATTAAATAATTCATCGGTTAATCGTGGAAGACCCTTTAGAATTTCACATAGTGTTTCTGGATATCGTTCGAGATGTAGTGGCGAATTTCAAGTCGATATTCTAAACGGGGGCTGGGCGGGGGTGGCTCAGTCGGTAGCGCGCCAGGCTCGTAATCTGTATTTCCCAGGTTCGAGTCCCAGCTGGGTCAGCGTTGAGATTTATCTCTGCAAAATTTCCCCGCCCTACCCACGGTCAGTAGAGGGGACACCGATGGGATTGGAAAGGCCGCCGCCCGTCGGATGGGACGTTAAGCCGTGGTCCCGTGTACGGGAGAGCCATACCTGTGCACGTTAAAGAACACGCTGGATGGCCTTGACGGGAGGCTACCATCTGTCTCCCAACAGCTGTTCCAGTGGATCCCCTCCCCCAACCTTCTCTGAGCCTTCGGGGTCCATGTGACCTGGCCATTTAGCCCATGATGTGCAAAAAAGTGCCGCTCAGAGGTAAACCAACCCAACAAATCAACTAAACGGGGGCTTGCTACAAGCAAATATGTTTGCCAATGGCTCCCATTGGCTTTGTTGCCAGAACGGGAATTAGCGGATCACTTTAAAACCGGAAATTTCTTATCATTCTACATAGCTTGGGAACTGAATTGGGAAACTACGCTCTCCGTATGAGTTGTTAAAAGATAAATTTTTCTAGAAACTAAATATTCGTTTTTCTTCTTTCCACTATTTGTTGTTTCATATTCTTGCTCAGCGAATATTAATTTACTTCTAGTTTAAATTGCATTAAAGTTATTTATTTTTGTGAGACTAATCAGAAAACTGTATAGTTTCATGTTTGTGGGGACACCAATATCCTTTGCTGGTTGCATTTAATTTGAAATAAAAAAATACATCACCAAATCTATAATAGTAATTAAATAAGATCTCTTACTCATAATCAAATAACTCATCGGTTAATCGTGGTTGACTCCTCAGAATTTTCCATAGTGTTTCAGGATATCGTCCGAGTTGTAATAAATATACTTAATGACAAGACCCACTAGTTCCGCCTGAAGCACTACCAATATTGGTATAATGGGCTTGCTACAAGCAAATATATTTACTATGCTATTCCTACGGAACACCAAAGTCGCTGCCAAATCGATTGCTGTGAACGTAAAAGTTATAACAACATGTGAATCTGCTATCATTGCCGGATCCCTCACATTCCCCCCCAAAAAAATAAAAATAAATACCCCCTCAAGCAGCTTGCCACAGAGGTCTGACAGGAGCCTGTCAGTTTATATGCCACAGTAGAAGATCTGAGAGGATGGCAGGACCTCAGCAGAAGACAACACGAACATCCATGCCTTACCCGGGGCTCGAATCCAGGTCCCGTAGATCAGTAGCCAAGCGCGCTAACCACTCGGCCACGGGACGGCTCATTCCCAAAAGCATTACGATAATAAGCGTTCCATTACAGATCAGAAACTAATTTTCTAACCCAATATGGGGTCACACAGGGTAAACACGGTTGGGTAATTAGGACCATTCCGTTATGTTTTTCGAGAACTACAGAGTACCAAAATATGCAAAAACGGTAATAAAAACTCGATAGTTTGCTTAAAAACTTAATCTACGGGCTTTGAGAGCGTGCTGCGTCAGCGATGACCTGAGCAAATGCTGGATATTTTTTTATGTTAAATCTGTATCCTAAGGTGGGACAAGGGGTAGTACTTACAAAAGTAATCTTTAGTGCAGTGAAAATAAGAATCGGCAACGTAGAAGTATGACTCTGGCTGCCGGGTGCACTTTAACGAGTCTATACTAATAACAGAAGGTACCCATTAGTGTGTCTGTCTGTGGCAGCCATAACTCATTGGGAAATCGTGGTAGACTCTAAAATTTGACAGAGTGTTTCTGGTTGTCGTCAGAGTTGCAGTGACGAATTTCAAGTCGAAATTGTCAAAGGAGGGCTTGTTACAAGGAAAACTTTTTACCATGCTATTCGTACAGGGTCTCCTGTGGCCTAGTGGTTAGCATGCTTGGTTACTTATCACAGATATCTGGGTCGAGCCCCGGGCAAGGCATGGATGTTTGTTGTTGTCTTTCTGCTGAGGTCCCGCCATCCTCACAGACCTTCTGCTATGGCGTATAAACTGACAGGTTCTTGTCAGAACTCTGTGACAAACAGCTGCTTGAGGGAGTATTATTTATTTATTCTTGCATAAACCGAAGTCGTTGTAAAATCGATTGTTGACATATACTGTTCCCTAACTCTGAACGTAAGAGTTCTAACAACATGTAAATCTGCTGTCGTTGCTATATCTTTCAAATTCCCAGAGGCATTATTGTATTAAAGCGTCCCATTGCTGGTAGGCACCGATTTTTTAACCCAGCACCGGGCGAACTGGGGTACAAAACAAGGGACTGTTCGGTCGAGTACAACGGGAACCACAGGACACCAAAATTTTTCCAAACGGAAATAAAATTCTCAATACTTTGCTTACAAAAGAAATCACATGCTATGAGAGCGCGTTCTGGCATCAGCAACGCCAAGCCAATTCTTCTTTTTGGATATCTGCTAAAAGGTGGAAGGCAGGTGACGGGATTGGCAAAGTTACCCTTAAGCACATTGCATTGGAAATCGAAATATACAGATTAAACGTGAGACTCGAACAGAACCAGGTGCCGTTCAGCTGGTAATGACATAAAAGCAATTCCAAGTCGTTCTAAGAAACTCGTAGTGTTCTTGCTTCACTCTGGTTGATAGCCTTTTCTGTTGAGTCGTCTTCAATTAAGCTTCTGTAATTTCCGACAAAGACTCGTTCTGACTTCGGCAAGCATCTTCTTAACTGACCATCAGGGTGTTGACAAAACGTTTTATCGTCCAATTGGTCTTTATTATACACTGCAGCATTTCTTATCAATGCGCTGATGCCATGCATCCAGTTTCTAAAGAATCTAACAAAATAATATTTTTTTTGCAATTTTCTGCTGCATAAGTTCCTACGAAATTCGAATAATAATCAGAATTTGTAATATACTCAGTCAGATGATTATGACCAGGTCACAAGGACCCCAGAAGTTCAGAGAACTTTGGGGAAGGATACCTACTGGGTATCTGTTAGAAGACAGATGGAAACCTCTTTCCAAAGCCATCCATCGTGTTCTTTCAGGAGCACATGGAATGCCTCTCCATACACGGAACCACAGCTTAATGTCCCATCCGATGGGCTGTGGCTTTTCCAAGTCCATGGGTGTACTCTTTGTTCCCGAGTGAAGAGTGGGGATTAGCGGAGTTCATTCTCAATGATAGCACAATTGGAATTCCCTCAATACAATAATCCGGAAAATAGTGGGGGAATGTCAACTGAGAAATAAAAGCAGTCCTGAGGCAATGGAGGATTTCGAGAAAGGTTTTAAGGGAACAATATATGTGTCAAGGGCATACCAGGATATTCTATCGTTTGATATCCGGAGAGAATATAGGACGCTCCGTTTGTTGAATCCTTCAAAGCAGTCTCATTCTGTTCAGTCATTTTTGTTCCTCAAGGTCAGTCTCGTTCTGTTGGTCAGTCTGTTGTTCTGTGTGAAAGAATTATCGTCCATTAAGAGAAAATAGTCAGCTACTGTGCTAACTAGTGTAGGGCAGAACCTTCATCAAACACAAGGAGGGTAGTACAGTCAACCAATGAAAACGCGGCACACTCGATCCAATCTCCACATCAACTAAATGAAGTTATGGGACTAGTTGAGAGTCACCATCTCTCTCCAGGTCAATACGTCTACTGTCCGATTATAGATCCCACCACGGAAGTCGAGGCAACTTAGATCTAAATATCTTTGTTTGTGGCTAACCGGGGCGCAGTTTAAATTTAGGTTTTGATCGATCGATGAATTTTCTTCTATAGAACTGTTCGCCAAGGTAGTCGTGGGGCGAGCTGCATCTATATGGTGTTGTCTTGCCCTCGACGTAGGTAGTGGAGATTATGACATTATCCCTATAGCTGTAGCGCAGTTTTATATTGCGGAGCATCTGGTTTTGCCTTCATTATTAATTTCCTGTCCGATTATAGAGATATTCCCGAATTGTCCGTGAATAGAATGTCACTCCATTGTTCTGTGGCCCATACTACATGATCGTGACGCCATTTCGAGCGGCCCGCCTTCTGAAACTTTTTCGTGAAAGAAATATCTGCCGTCCTGTGACTCTATGAAGTATGAAGATAGAGATGAGGCTGTACCCATCCGATGGGCTGTGGCTTTTCCAAGTCCATGGGTGTACTCTTTGTTCCCGAGTGAAGAGTGAGGATTAGCGGAGATCATTCTCAAAGATAGCACAGTTGGAATTCCCTCAATACAATAATCCGGAGAATAGTGGGGGGGGGGGATGTCAACTGAGAAATAAAAGCAGTCCTGTGGTAGTGGGGGATTTTGAGAAGGGTTTGAAGGGATCATCTTCGGGGGTTGTAACTCTAGAATGTCGTTGATCAGGTTTTCTGAAAACTTTATAGGTTATTTGGATTTGTTGCCATAACCTTGAGACAACACACTGGTAAACATTAAAGAATATGGTCACCTCAGTGACTGTTTGTTCAACCTCCAAAGTTTCAAAGGTTCTTCATTATTTGTAGTTATCTAAACCTTTTCTTTCAAATATCATGAAACAAACTGTTGTTACAAATTGACCATGTAGCTTTTCATTTTGAAACGAACGAGCGTCTACGATAGTACTCCTTTCATACGATATATTAGTTAAACTCACGCCAAAAGTTTGGCGCAAAACCTATTGATAACTCTTCCCATCGATAGATTCCTTCACAGCTTTCCCCACTCCAGTCATAAATCAAACCGCCAAATGTCTGACGTCACATGTATGCCCATTGACAACTTAATTCACAGCTATCCACACATAATACTCACAACGTACTACTATATTCATAAGGAAAACGATGGCAACGCCCCCAGAAATCTGGGACACTTTTCGAGGGATCATTTCCGACAAACGGCAGCTAAGAACCCGATCCTTTACCCCCAGCAAGGTTAGAGCTGCATGGAATCACTCCACCAAATTTGGGACTGATGGCTTAAGTACCCGAGAAACCAAGGGAAACTACTAGTTTCTGCCACCGATGACGTCAGATGTGTCCAATAGCCCGTTCATTTGTACGTTCATCATTATGTCTATTGTATAATAATTTGCACATTCCGTCTTTCAATTCAAAACTGAGTTCGAACTCATATTCTGCTATATATAACCACTTCTAATTTTTAACAATTCAAGGAAAGAATATTTTTTTTATCTCTGCAAATTGGTTCGTCTAGGGCCCGAAAATTATCTAGTTGGCCGTAGATCGTAGATAGTATAATCATATTCAATGTACCGGGTAATAATTTTACCCCTAACCATCTCCATCAGAAAGATATGTCTATTTGGCATGAGTAAGAACAAAATATATAAGTAAAACACCCTTAGGTGGGCCCCTAAGGGCAAACATAAGAAATCTAAAAATAGCAGTAAAATTGTATAAGAAATCTAAAACGGGTAGATCTCCTCAGAGAGCGCTACCGTTTTAGGCCTCTTGTACTTGTTCAAAACAGTATGATCGTAAAGAATCAGAGAAGAAATAATCTCATTGCGATTATTGCTTACAGCCTCAAAAAATATTTTTGAGGTGCGTTTTATATGTGTATATGTTACCGCTAAAGCTCGAAAGCCGTTAATGTGCACATTACCTAGCTAATCTGCAGATTAACTGATTTGCTCCGTTAACGTGCGGAATCAAGAGTTTTCCGTTATTACCTAGGTAATAAATCAAGAGTTTCCGCATTTTACCTAGGTAATGTGCACATTAACGGCTTCCGTATCGTTAAAGTTCAAAAATTTGTTTCTCTCATTTCCTTTCCCTACGCCTTCCCCCTCTCCCTCCACTTTTAGTTTCGTTCTCACTTGGCCTCCGCTCATCCGGGGCGTTTCATGATAATTCGAACACTGAGTCACGTGACCCGAAGATTGAGACTCAAGAGATTCATCACTTGACAGATTCGTTCTCACTTGGCCTTCGCTCATTTGGGGAGTTTTTTTATAATGCGACAGGCGGTGTACTGTAGAGCTAGATACGTTATCTGAATAATAGGATAGTTAAAAAACGAAAAAGTACAATGTACCGGCTATTACCAATTCCGATAATAGCCGATACGCCATATTTTATTTTCACTTTAACGAGTGCCTAGTAGGTAATGTGCAGATTATCCGGGTAATTTGCAGATTACCTAGGTAATTTGAGAAATGAAACCATTTTCGGCACGTTAACGAATCACCCTAGTTAATCTGCACAATACCTAGATAATCTGTAGAATAACTGATTTCTGCACTTTAGCGGTAACATATATATATATATGGTCGATGTCCATGTTTTTATGGAGTTGTCTGTTAGTGACAAACCAGGGGTCATCGACCTCAATTCTCAAAATCTTGTTCTGTAAGACCTGAATCTTACGAATATTGGTGGGTGTAGTATTCGCACATATGGGTGAAGCATAGAGAATCACCGGTCTGATGATCATCTAGTTGGCTTTGATTGTTATACCAATATATACCCTTCACTACAGACCTATTGCTGCTTTGAGAGCTTGTAATGCTTACATGAACCAATTGGGTCTTGTGACTAATAATATTTTTAAACTCAGAGAATGATTGATATAAATTATAAATTTTCATGAAAAGTTCTGTACAGACGGATTTTGGTTTCCCGTATTAAAATGAGTTTCTCTCTCATAACGTTCGATCCAATTGAGATATTTGATTTTATGTTATACGGGATTTACATGTTTAGTTTTTCAAATTACACAATATACTACCCATGTATGACACATTAAAATATTTTTAACCTGTAACCATTTTTTTTACATTTCGGTGATTCGTGTCTAACTATTGCGTCACGCTCGACCCTTGCTTTCGAATGATGAAATGGAAAAATCCACCTTCATTTACGCCTTTCCATACCTTTTGGGGAGAAGAAAGAATGGCGAGTAGATTTATTATGATCTATAACAGTGCTTCTCAAAGTTGTCCTCACAGGTGCCGATCCATTAGCCATTAATAGACGTCCGCAGCGAGCTGCCAGGAAAGAAGGAAATATATTTTCAGAAGAATAACTTTACTATGCCAATAGTGCCACAATTCGCATGTTCGAACATTCCAGATGACGTCATGTTGTGCTAGGTGAGGAAAATATCATGGACATGGACATATTTTGTTTCTTATGGCAACAAGCATCCAGAAGCTCTGGCGGTCCGCAACATCAGATAGTTTAAACACTGGTATATAACACTCCCCACGTCACATGTCTTCATTTATCTACTCTGCTATTAATTAGCTACATAACTCGCTACGATTGCGTACTGGTAGAGAGCATTCTCAACAATCTCTAATTGAAATAATCATAAATATTCCAATACATTTATGGATACGACAATCCTAAAAGGAGAGGCATATGATGAACTTTGAGTTGGCTTGTTTCACCTCTAAGAGGAGCTTTTTGTGCACACAGTATGCTGAATAGCCAGGTAGCAAGGACCCAAGGGCTCAGAGAAGATTTTAGAAGGGCATCAACTGTGCAGCTATTAAAAAAACAGAAGAAAAACTTCCGTGAAGCCCATACAGAGCGTTCTTTAGCTTTCACAGGGTATGGTTCTCCTGCACACTTATACGCGGCTTTAACGTCCCATCTACAGTCATTGTTCTTTCCCAAAACCATCTGTGCGTCCTTTCTCACTGAGGGCAAGTTTAGGGGAGATAACTCTCAACGCTGGCACATTTAGGACCCGAATCTGGGACCAGGAATGAATCTCACTGATCATTATCAGTGAGGTTCAAATGGAATAAAGTAAAAAAAAATCAGAAATGATAAATATTAAACTTACTGAAACATAATGTTTCAATTCGCGATTCATTGAAACATAAAAATCATACATAAGTTTATTTATTTCGAATTATCTAATTAAGTTTTGATTATATTTTTTAATACTCTAAAGATATATATAAATAAAATAAATTATTTTTGTATAGCGCATTAAATAACCTTCCACATTTTTAATGTCATCTGTATTACTGCAGGCCTTCACTGTTCTGGAGGAATTGTTGGCCCGGAGTGGAATATGCATTGCTATAAAAGAGAGGCTCACTAAAGATTCAGGAGTAGCAGGGGAGGGATATTATGACACCATTGTAAAAAGAATGATGTCGAAACAAAATGCCAGAGGTAAGAATTATTTTTTTAAATAATTACGTAATAATTTATTTATTTGCCCTTCTCATAGAAAGCAAGGACCGACCACAAAAACTCTCATTTCAGCAAACCGTTGAACACATGTGTAATACGTATAGCAAAAAAAGGTAAACGAAAATAAAGATAATGCGATAAAGGGTAAATTGAGAATACTTTATTGTATTCCACAAAACCAACAGAAACTGACATTCAATCAAGGTCATTGTACTTTCTAAAACTTGAATTGGTAGGCCCATAATTTTTCTCAGTATAATACACTTCTTCCTTGATATAAGCTTTTCTCTTATATTGGAGAGAGAAAAGCATGGCTGTTGCAGGTCAAGATTCTGTCATGATTAGGTGGGCTGAGTATTTCAGAGATGTTCTAAACAATGTGGTTATTTCTACTCCCATTATTTGTAATGAGGATAGATGCATTACTCGATTTATACTGACCCTATATCATATTCTGAAGTCATCTTGGCATCCTCATACAGGAATTCCAGCGTTATAACCTAGCTATCTAGGCTTGCAAATGACCATATGGGCAGAAAAAGGTCAGATACTTCAAAACAATTTTAAATTTCTCTTTTCAGGGATGGAGGATGGAATGTATCTCCAAGATATAAGCTTGCTATTTAGCAGCTTATATCTTGGAGATATAACAGTGATGCATAAAATCACTAGGGTATCACTGCATTAATGAAAGATTTCTTACAGCTAAATTTAAAACAAAAATGAAAGATTTGAATGTTATATGCTATTATGCTCCCACAGAGGACTCTGATGAGAACGAGAAGGATACGTTTTACAGACAACTATAGGATATTTTGAATTCAGTCAAAAAAAGAAGACATTTCACTTGTGCTAGGTGATTTCAATGCTAAAGTTGGTATTAACTCTGACCTTTGGGCAGGAGTTTTAGATCCCTTTGGCATTGGTAATTCCAATGGAAATGTGTAATGTCTCCTATAGGAAAGTAAACTTAAGGATTTGCGAATAACTAATACATACTACAGACACCGGGAAATTTATAAATACACTCATGGTTTTACAGGAATATGAAAGCTTATATTTTAATTAACAGTAAGTGGGCTAATTCGGTTAGGAATACAAGATCATATAGGGGGACTGAAATTAAGTCCGGCCATTACCTGGTCAAAAGTGTCTTGCAACTGAAGCTTAAGAAATGTTATGCTCAGATTAACATAATTGCTTTTAACACTGAAGTTCTGAGAGATCCAGATATAGCCAAAGCATGCGATGATAGGCATATTAGACATTGTGACAATCGTGGTTTGCGTACTGCTGAAGTTGAGAAAGAAGAGGATCAGTTTAAATAGGGCTTTTTCCCAGGGTGGTTAAAACGACCACTGAAATGATTAGAGCTGAAAACATTTGTGTTGTCAAATGGATGACTGAAATATTCAATATTTTTTACGAAAAGGTATTGTTACAAAGGATTTTTACCAGACTTAATATTATACCAATTTTTAAAAAAAGATCACGCAGTTCTTGTGATAATTTTAGAGGAATTAGTTTACTTTCTGTTCCAGGTAATGTTCTTTGCATGATAATACTTAATAAAATTAAACATTTTGTTGATGGACAACTGCGTGATGAACGGTGTGGATTCAGAGGTGATAAGGGGTGTATTGATCAAATGTTTTCACTTAGACAGATTCTTGAGAAATGTGTACAGAAGAAGTGGGGAAACGTTTTCTCTGTGGGGCACTAAAAAACTTTACACATAATATAATGATAGCAATAATATTAATGACTGTTTCAATATATTATCAGCAAATGGATTTGAATCTTTCGTAAACGACTAAACAAGAATTTATAATCAATCTAAAAATTGCATTGATCATATCTTTATTAGAGAACATAAGATATATAATTATAATTGTGCACTTTTCTAAATGATATAACATATCACTCTACTTTGATTTTAAAAATTCTTAAGCCCAATATAAAAATGAAAAAGGAACATGAAATATCTCAAAGAACTAGAATCAATTTTAAACCGTTAGAACCTAAGATAATATATTTAAATTTAAAATTAGATGAAATTGATAATTCAAATATAAATGATATATATGAAACTTTTATAGAGTTAGTTAATCATGCAATATTAAAGAGCACACAAACACATGATATTGATAAAAGAAGCACAAAAATTAACTGTAATCCTTGGAAAACTGATGAAATAATTAATTTGATTAAAAAAAGGGAAAAAGCATTTTTAAGACACACAAATATATATATAACACATATATATATGTATATATTGCAATATAATTATAAATATAAAACAACTAAAATAGCATAGTTTCAAAAATAAGAAATTTGAAAAATAAATATTATGAAACTGAATTTAAAAAGTGCAAAAAATGAAAGAAAACAATGGAAATGTGTAAAGAAAATTTTAAATGAAAAAACTTCTGAATCAACAATACCAGTGTATACTGATGCAGTAAAATTACGTAATGACTTTAATTATCATTTCATTAATGTTAATAATTATAGTAATGGGACAAATATTAACTTTCATAACTATCCCTCTATCTTAAATAATAATTACTCCATATTTTTGAAAGAGACAGATGAAACTGAATTTAATGATATTATAAACAACTTAGATGAATATAAAGCTTATGGATATGATAATATATTAAAAATCATTAGTGATGCAGCATTTTTAACATAGGTCATAAATAAATCTTTAAATTTTGGTATTTTTATAAATCAACTAAAAACTGCTATTGTAAAGCCTATATACAAAAAAGGAGATAAAAATATTTTGGATAATTATAGACCAATCTCTATATTACCGGTTTTTTTAAAAGTTATTAAAACAATAATAAAAATAGAATTATGAAATTTTTAATAATTCATATTTTTTATAAATCGCAAAATGGATTTAGAGAACATAAGAGTACAGATCGAGCAGTGTTAGAAATGACCACTACTGTTTTACATGAAATAAATATTTCCCAAAAAACTATGGTAATTTTTTAGACATTGCAAAAGCATTTGATACTGTAAATCATGAAATCTTATTGCAGAAGCTAAATTACATTGGTGTTGGTGGAAATACGTCAAAATGGTTTAAGTTATATATTACAGATAGAAAACAAATTATTTCACCCTTTTTGTTCACCCTTTTTGCTTACTAAAGAGTGCCTCAGGGCTCAGTTTTGGGACCTATTTTGTTTCTGATAAATTTCAATTATTTATTTTTTAATAACTTAAAAGAATATCATATATCCTATAATGATGACACTACTATAGTATATAGAAGCAATAATTTTGAATAATTAAAATCGAATATATCTTATGATTTAAAAAATTCAGTTATGATTTCATCAAAATCAACTTATACTAAATGTCGAAAAATCGTATTCAATGTATTTCAGTCTCGGTAACAAGAGTTATTTCAAAGAACAAAATCATATATCATAATTTTCTTGTAATAATAATAATAAAAAAAATAATAATGGTTGTACATGTGCAGAAATTAAACAAATTAAAACATACAAATATTTTAGAATTAATACTGATAGTATTTTGAAATGGATTGAAAATAAAATTTTGAATTTATGGCAGTTATATATTTATAAAATCCTTCTGTTTGTATTCAAAAACTCAGATATATTAAAATTGCAACATACAAAAATAAATCTTAGAAATAGGGAACTTTATTATGTACCTTTTTCATGAAAAGAAATTATCCATAGATATTTCATGCTTCTAGCTTCACAAAATTTCAATAAATTACCGATCAGTATAAGGGAATTAAAACTTTAGAATATCTTTAAAATCAAAATTAGGCAAAGATTATTAGATATAAACAATTTATTTCACTGTTAAGTGAATTGCATCATTTCATATATCATTAATGAACAAATCTGAAATAATTGATTTTTGAAATTTTACTTCCACTTTTAAGCCTTTGAATCTGACAGTAAAAATGCATATCGATAAAAATAATAATGTAATTTGACAACCTGTAACCTCATAAAGTTGATTTGTTGTTCTTATATGGCTTCTATTTTAATGCATTTCAGTTGACAGTAAATATTTTACATATATGGATTTATTCATGTTCAATTGTATATATTTGTTCATACGAACTGTAGATATATATTTTAGCTCATTCTTTATGTGTAATCATTATTTGCCTTATATTTATTATTTTCATTAAGTGTATTATATGCTATATATGGTCAATAAATCATTAAGAGGGCCGTATTGAAAATGCTATGAAACCATATATTATATACATAACTACGGGAAATTATAAAGAAGTGATTATATTGATCTTGCAATAATACTATATATTAAACAGCGGTAAGAAAAATTACGTTTAAAGAACATACATAATTAATCGCTCAGTTTCATAAGTTGTTTCTGCTGTTTTCGATTGTTATCAATAGTAGTATTTTTTTACTTGCCGGCGGGCTACAAAAAATTATTTCGCGGGTAGGAATTTCCCCATCCCTGGTTTAGGGTTTCAGAAACCTGTTTTAAAACCCTTTTGACTGTTGATCGTTATAATTTTTGATTGATTGTTAGATCATATGAATTACCTTATAAGTTAGCATAATTAAAGATCTCTATAATAACAGAGAGTCGTATGTGAGAGTTGGTAAGGCTTGTAGCGCTTGGTTTAGCATTGCTAGTGAAGGGGGCTGCTAGTTCTAGTGGACAAAGGTGCATTTTGTTTCCTTTTCTCTTTAGGGTAGTTATTTATTATGTTATGCAGAATTGTTTACAGGGGAAAGATTTTGGCCTCAAATTTCTGATTTGGATTATGCTGATGATTTGGCGCCCTTGGCAATTATATGAAGTCTTTCATTTGGGCTGCTAATGAGACTGGTAACAGAGTAGGTTTGGTAATAAACAGAGCGAAAACTAAGGTGATGAAAATTGGTCAATCAGTCGATGCTTCAGTTACTTTGAATGGCTGCACTCTTGAGAAGTGTCTCAGTTTAATTATCTTAGGAGCTATGTAGCAGATACTGCTGATGTGCGGCATGAGATAAACAGAATAATAGTAATTGCTGGTGAAACTTTTAGGGATCAGAGAAGGATGTGGAGAAATCGTCGTATACATCAAAAGATTAAACTTAGGCTGTACGATAGTTTGGTTCTTTCCGAGGTTGATTATGGTAGCGAAACATGGACCCTTTGTAAGCAGGATAATAGGAAACTTGATGCTTTTTATTCTAGATGCTTGCGCAGTATCTTCGGCATTAGGTGGTTTGACTTTGTTAGTAATCATGAAGTTAAAATGAGTCAGCAACCTCCTTTGAGCAGCATAATGTGAGATACTGTATTGGTTTGGTCATTCTGCCAGTAAGCATTGCTGTCGATTGATGAACACGGGTATAAATGATATGCTTAAAGACACCAGGAATAGGAGGAGACCAGGGATACAATGGGAAAACAATTCCAAACAGGACATTGCTACAATTGGTCTACAGTGGCCAAATGCAGCAGCTGTAGCTCAGAATAGACATGTCTGGAGAACAAAGTTACACAATGTGGTTGGATCACCGTAGCCATGTTATATATTTAATAAGCGTATTTTCAGCAGCTCTTTAAATGGGAATGTTGCTCATTAATCGTTATAGGTGGCTTAGTTCTGTACTTTTTCCAGATGCTTGCGGAAGTGAGTTCCTTCAAATGATTATATTGCACGTTCAACGCTCGACTCCCTTTGTATAGCGGGAGGGACTAGAATAGGAATCACTGAAATCGGTGAAGGAGGGTAGCTTAGAAATGGAGGAGTTACTTTCGTTTATCTCGTCAAAATAACTTAATTCTTTCTCAAAAACACTAAAGATGCAGGTTCCGTTCTATGTGAACCAGGTTATGTACACAGAGATTAGAACATCATACCTCAGAGTTTCGTGGCCTGTAAAGCGATTTCTGTACGGGAAGGTACAGATTTCCACCTCATTAAATGTCTGGCTGCAAAAGCAAAGCTGCATTCAAGCTATGTTAAGCAGATTGGAAAAGGTCTATAAGGAATATCAATTTCAGCCATTTCATTCAGCAAGGTGTTGATCACACCTATGGCCCATAAAATTAGCACATTTCCATATGGTATATAGTTATGTGTGAATGTACAGTAGTTTATCAAAATAATGGAAACACGTAGTGTTAGTGGAGAACATTTTATTAATAAGCTGTAGGCCACCTCAGGAGTTCAGAATAGACGCAATTCGACGTGGAATAGACATATTCAAATCATGCACATAAGGTAATGTAATGTGGGACCATTCTTCCTGTAAAATATGGCCGAAGTATGCCAGTGAAGCTGGAAGTGGAAAGTGTGATCTGACCTTGCGCTCCAGATATTCCCACAAATGTTCAATATTATTGAGGTGGCCAGAGTAGCTGCTGTACCTCATCTTCATCCTCTGCAAACCACAACTTGACAAGTTTCTTACAATGCATGAGTGCATTATCTGCTTGAAATCAGGAATGGTCATTAGGGAACAATGCCCGCAACATTGGGTGCAGGTCTTCTCCGAGAATGGATTCGTACGTTGCACATATGACAATGGCCAATGGCCCTAAGGCAGGCGTGTCCAACCTTTTGACTTCCCTGGGCCACATTGAGTGAAGATTTGACTTCCCTGGGTCGCATTGAGTGAAGATGAATTGTTTTGGGCTGCACTTAAAATATATAATATAGTTAATGTATATGAATAATAAAACTTCATTTATTTTCTTATGTTTTTTTATTATAAAATTAAAAAAAAGAGCAACATAAAACTAGTGGGATATCAAAAACTCGATGAAAATCACATAATCATGTTGAAAGCTTATGTCGTAAACAGTAAACTTTACGATTTTGTGGGCCGCATTACCAGCTGTCCAGGGCCGCGGGTTGGACACGCCTACCCTAAGGAATGCCATGATACGACATCATAACATCAGGGATCCACCTGCATGCATCACAGTCGGATCTAAGCAGTCAGAATGGCTTCTGCTGGTTTTCGCCAGATGTACACTCTACCAGTGGTGGGAAACAATGTGTAGCACGATTCATGGGACCAGATGACACTTTGCTAGTCTTTAGGATCTCAGTTTTTATGTGCTTTGCACCACCTTACACATTTTGTTGCATTAATGTTGGAAATCAGAGGTTTGTGGATTGCAGCACATCCATAAATACCGGCACGATGAAGTTTCCAACGAACTGTTATGACGGAAATGGGATCATTCCGACTTGTGTTCAACTCTGTTGCTATTTGTGGTGCTGTGTCTTGTGCTTCCATTGTACAATCCATGCCAACGTTCGCCTATACCTATCTGATAACTTCGTAACTTTGCACGATTAGAGGCAACATCCTGTCCTTTTCGATAGGTAGTCATAACCTTGGATACAGTTCCTCGTGTTACACCTACTATTTCCCCCGTTTTAGTTACTGAAACTCCTGCAAGACTCGCACCAATGATCATGCCTTTTTGGAGGTCATTGAGATCTGACATCGTCGACAATTACACCATAACAGTTGTTTCACCTGCGCCTGTGACACTGGTACTTGATAGCCGACATCGTACTTCTCCACTTTATGTACCTCCCATCGCGGGTGACGTCGTCCCTGTGATATGCATACAACACATGCGTGTACTCCAGTCGCCATCGGTGTTCCCACTATTTTTATAAACCCCTGTATATAGTGTAAATAAACGGTGTGTTGTCCTCTAAATGGTGCATCGGCAGATTTTATTTCCTTCATCGAGCCAGTCGGGCGCACACCAACTCGGACGCACATCTAAGTACGTGTGTATAAACCAGAGGATTTGTGATTTCATCCTGAATCACGGATGAAGATTAATTAATTGGAATAATTAATTAAAAGAGAAATTAAAAAAAAATAATTCGGGGATCACTAATCATCAAGGGATCATGGCACCATGACTACATGAGGATTTTGTATGTATGTTTGTAAAATTGCATCTTTAATTTCATTTTTCCAGTCTTTTGACCATCCGTGTACTTGGAACTGTTTCAAAAAGGCTGAGTATCTGAAGTTTAGTCTCACACATCATTAGCCAAATAGTTTTAAAAAAATCCAAGATCTATCGAAAATTTAATTAAGTAGAAACATCCAAATTGTTGAATCCTGTGGGAAAAATTAATTAGAGGAAAACAGATGCCTCGAAGAAATCATCCAACAATGTTTTTTTGGAACACATAATTACAATTTTTTCTGCAAACTACAGACTGAATTAACTTCCGACTTAACGCTTTATTTACTTTGAGAGGCGTTCTTTATCACCATCGCTTTTCGGTAATTTTATCGCTTATCAGTGCAATGCAGCAATTATAAACCAAACAATTCGGAAATCGAATCTCGTATTACTAGTTTCATATTAGTGATTCGTGAAACAATGCACAATGCGCAATATGAATTTTTTCATGCAAAGATGTCAGTTGCGAATATTATTCTGATATTATTATTGATATACTGAGCATTCTAGGAGGCTTTGGGTTTAATTCAGTCCGTGGCGCGTTAGTCTTGAAATCGAATATTCTTAAGTTCTTCTAATCCACAATTTCCCTGGGTTGAAAACCTTATCTCCTGATCCCCTTTCTTTCCGAAGTTATAAAGAAACATAGAAGAACTTGGAAAGGTTGCCATTCTTCGAATCATGTAATGGAAAGGTGCTTCCTTGACAGAAGGTTTTCAAACAGAAAGGTGCTTCGTTAATGGAAGACTATCAGATGAAAAAGTGCTTCCTTGAAGATAGACTTCCAAACATAGAGATGCTTCCTTGATGGAAGGCACTCAGATGCTATGGTTCCGTATATAAAAAGCCTCACTAAGTGCCTATTAAAGAACAAACTGGATGGCCTTGATGGGACTCTTCCATACGAAAATATATTTCCTTGACGGAAGGCCTCCATATGAAAAGGTTATTCCTTGACAAATGGTTTCGAAATGAAAAGGTGGTTCCTTGACAAATGGTTTCGAAATGAAAAGGTGCCACCTTGACGGAAAGCTTCCATACGAAAAGGTGCTTCTTTGACAGATGGTTTCGAAATGGAAAGGTATCATTTTGATGGAAAGCTTCATAATGGAAAGGTGCTTCCTTGATGGAAGCCTTACAGATGGAAAAGTGCTTTCTTGACAGAAGGTTGCGAAATGGAAAGGTGTCACCTTTACGCAAGGCTTCCAGGCAGAAAGGCGGTTGCTTGACGCAAGTCTTTCAGACGGAAAGGCGGCTTCTTGACGGAAGTCTTCCAGATGGAAAGGTGGTTCCTTGACGGAAGTCTTCCAGACGGAAAGGTGCTTCATTGACGGAAGGCTTCCAAACAGAAATGTGCTTTCTTGACATAACACCTCGAAATGGAAAGGTATCACTTTGATGGAAGGCTTCCATATGGAAAGACACTTCCTTGGTTGAAGACTCTCAGATGCAAAAGTGCTTCCTTGAAAATAGGCTTTCAAACAGAGAGGTGCTTCCTTAATGGAATGTTCTCAGATGCGAAAGTTCTTTCTTGAAGATAGGCTTCCACACATAGAGGTGCTTCCTTGATGGAAGGCTATCAGATGCAAAAGTGCTTCCTTGAAGATAGTCTAGCAAACAGAGAGGTGCTTTCTTGATAGAAGACTCTCAGATGGAAAAATGCTTTCCTGACTGAAGATTTCCATACGGGAAGGTGCATTCCTGACTGAAGATTTCCATACGGGAAGGTGCATTCCTGACTTCGAAATGATAAGGTGCTTCCTTGACGGAAGCTTTCATAAGGAAAAATCTCCCTTGATGGAAGTTTTCCATATGGAAAGGTTTTTCTGTAATGGAAACAAATAACATGTTTCCAGAGAGTCGTGAGATCGGATTCCCCTTCCGGCAAAACTCAGTTTTATCAGCTAACACTTCAGTTGTTGATTGGTTACAGGAACTTTTCTGTAACCAATGTAATAACTAGTTATTACATAATTAATTCACTTTTCAAATAAATGCGTGAAAATTTTATTTGGTCTGAAATATAATGTAATACTTAATTATGTTTGGTCTGTCTTATGATATGTGCAAGACAAAAATTGTTTGTGGAAAAATAACCTTAATTTTCTCACAATCATCTATCAGAAGAAATAACAGTTGGTCACATTTTACCTTTAATACGTTTCAAACTGTCGATATGTGTAATGTAGAAATTTATATATAATTTATTGTAATGGCTTAAAAATATTTTCTACACTCTGTTTCACGACCACTGGATTACAGAAAGGCAAATGTGGGACAAAGAGTTTCTTTTAAATAACAAAGTTTCCATTAATAATACATTCAGGGGTCAGCATCAACAATAAATTATCGATCCAGCGTACCGTGAAGAAAAAGTAATTAAAGTTTGTAATGTAGATTTCCTTGATAGTAGAGCATCAGACAGGTAAAAGAAGTTCTCCAACAGTTTTCTGAATCAATTGAATGTAATGATATAATACATATCACTATACTAAATGTCATTGTTAAAGTTGACCAAATATTCGAAACTATCAGATATATGGGCTTTTTGGTTTCATCATATTAATCAGTTAACTCTGTTATATACAGTACATAGGTTTACATTTAGTTTAGTAACCAAACCAGTTTCGTATGGTTAGAACCTTAGTTCCATCTAAGATTGAAAATTACTCTATGTGCCGATATCTCTGAAATGCGTTTTACACTATACACACTCTGGGCATAAAACATGCATATATGTAGAGGAGGAATGTAATAATCTATATATATACAATCAATGCTCACTAAATTATGTTCTGATAAAACGCTTCGTTTAGAAGTTATAGAGCTTCGAAGTTAGCTTCCACATTTATAACAAAAAGGATGGTGGTCATAATTTAATGAGCACTGAATGTGTATATATATAAATATATTCCATAACGCTTTTGAAAAGAGTATCATTTCGTGATAATAGACTTGGTGGAAAAGAAATACTTATTTTTTTTCGACCATCTACTCATTCAAAATTTTCGTAGTTTAACTTTTTTATCCTATTGGTTACCAACTGGAATACTACAATATTTAGTTTTATTATTTTTTATTAAATTTTATTATTTTAAATAACGAAACTAACCTATAAACTCAGTCATGCTTCTCTTGGTCTCTCACACAACATATAAACACATACATGAACACACAACCATCATATCCTGTGACTCAAACCCAGACCTTAGCAGCTACAATCCTGGAATATCCTATCACCTGGATTGTCTTATTCTGAGCAGCACTTTTTTTTTGCACACGTTGAGCTAAATGGCCAGGTAATAAGGACCCTAATTGCCCAGAGAAGATTGGGTAAGAGGTTAAGAACAGTCTTTAAGAGACATATGCAAGACTGCAGTCAGGCCACACAGTGTGTTTTTTTTTTAATGTAAAGAGGTACCTTTATGTTACCTACACACGAAGTCATTGTGTAACGTCATATCCGAGGAACGGCGGCATTTATAAGATCATCGATGTCCCATTTTGGCCGACAGCAGGGTGGGCGTTAGCGGATATAAATCTCAACGCAGGCACAATTGTACTCAAATCTGAAAACTGCAGATTTCGAGCCTGGTGCGCTACCGACTGAGCCAACCAACGTTGCTCTGGGAGACGGATAAAACGGGGAGTGAGTGTCGAGAATCCATCCAATTCTCTTCTTTTAAAACGTTTAGATTTCTACTTTTTTGGGTACTCTTAAAGAACGCATCATACGCTAGGAAGTCAACAACTCTAGAGGATCTGAGGCATGAGATGGAACTATACATATCGGCCACTGAATTAGAATTCTTTATGCATATGTGCGCAGAGTATATGCAAAATACGTGGTCACATGCATCATCACGTGATCTAGACAACTATTTAAGACTGTTGCTCGTCAGTAATCGTCAGTAGTGTTGATCACAATGGGAAAAACAAAAGATCTTTCTGGGTTCGATAAAGGGCTTATTGTGGGTGCCCGTCTGGCTGTAGCGACGATTTTTAAAACAGCAGAGCTGACTGGTTTCTCAAAGGTGAGATATCACGGGTTTTTCATCAGTGGGGAAAACAACCCACATTGCTTGTCTAAGAGGTGTAAGTGTGACACGACGACAATCTGTCAGGAACGAAATCGCCGTCGTCTGAGAAGGCTTGTACGGAAAAACAGGACTTTCTGTGTGCAGCAATTCACCGAAGCATTCAGTGATGGTTGTTTCAGTATGCATTTTTATTGTATTATGTATCTCAGTGAACTATGCGCAAAGAATTGAAGAGGATTGGTATTAGCAGTCGCATGCCTATACCGAAACCGTTGATTTCTGTGAAGAATCGGAAAGTTCGTCTACGTGGTATCAGGAACACCGTGACTGGGCACTGGAAGACTGGAAAAAAGTCATGTGGGTCGTTGGTGCACTACAAGGTGTCCGACGAGTCGCGGTACGTCTTGTTCTGTACCGATGGTGGGCAGAGAGTTTGTGGGAGCCCATGAGGCAATGGACCCAGCTTGCCTTGTACACAACTCAAGGTTCTTGAGGTAGTGTCATGGTGTGGGGCACTTTCTGGTGATACCGAACTGGTCCCCTGATATTGCTAGAAAGTGGGTGTCATCCAAGGATTATCTGAAAATTGTTGCCGATCAAGTCCATCTTGCGGATGCTGACTTTTTATCCAACAGGTGAGGGTTGTTTCATGAACGACAATGTTACTGTGCATCGCCCAAGATATGTTCAGCAATGGTTCAGCGAGCATGACAGCGACTTCTACCATCTTTTCTGGCCACCACAAAGTCCGGATCTGAACCCCGTTGAGAATGTATGGAACATGTTAGAAGAACAGATCCAGGAGGAAATCCTCTTCCGTCTAATCTGTGCCAATTAAAGTACTGTCTTGTGAACGCCTGTTGTGTTGTAGATGTAAAGACACTCCATCTTGTGGAATCTAAATTAGAGTTAAAGTGACAGTTAATATGAAGTGACAGCTAAAGCGAAATGACAACAGTCAATTATAAAAACCTAGCTACTGTTTAAGTTTAATGGCCGAGTGGTTAGCGCTCTTGGCTACTGATCTAAGGGACCTGGGTTCGAACCCCGGGTAAGGCATGGATGTATGTGTCGCTTTTCTGCTGAGGTCCTGCCATCCTCTCAGACCTTCTACTATGGCATATAAACTGACAGGCTCCTGTCAGACCTCTGTGGCAAGTAGCTGCTTGAGGGGGTATTTTTTTTTTTTATTTACTGTTTAAGTATAGGTTTTATATATCTAATTCAGAGATATCTATCTTAAAATTTCTCCCTGAAATCCGGCCTAAAATTAGTCCAGTGGGTCTCCACAAAAATTGGATTTAAGCGAAGAAAACAAAAGAAAGGTAGGTAGTAAGACCAAACCCTGGTCCGGTAAGCATGATCACACCACACCAAATCTTTTCTCTGGTCGTAGCGTGGTTATATAATTCTGGCAAACCTGGGCCCAATCAGATGCAATCCCTGGGTATTCATCCAACCTAAGGCCCAATCAGATGCAATCCGCGGAAAAAAAAAAAAAACGTCACTGCCATATTTGATGAGTGGAACGGAATCCTGGAGCAAAAGAATCGGCATTCCATCCAAAGGTTAATGCTCAAGTCTTGCGAAAGACGAAGTTATGCCCTACAAGAGATAGACTATCTGCTGTTTTGATACCAACGAAGCGACTTCGCTGAGAGCAACAGAACGGATTAAACCGAATATCCCAGGATGATATATATATATAAACGGGGTCTAGTTAACATCAGCTACTTGAGACGTCTCTGTCAAACACTAATTGATTGCACTAGAAAGTGTATCAAAAATGAAAAGAAAAAAAAATATATCAATAGGTCTGCGACCTATCCCTTCCATTTGATTTTGTGCATAATGTTCCCAAGATTTACCAAAAGAAATATCCTAAGGTGCTAATTTGTAGCTCTCTAGCACAGATAGATCGAAGTTGGATCCTTTACTGCCGAGGACCCAGGAGATTCAATATTTCGTAATGTTTCTGAGATCTCCAACATGAAACACCCCTTGGGACCAATTTTTCCGTTTTTAAACGTGTATATCAAGATTTAACCTTAAAAGGCACATCGGATATCAAATTTCTGATTCCCCCCCTTCCCCCAGATATACCAATTTGTGTAGCTTAAGTGCAAACCTTCAGAGATCTATATGCATCATAGTTAGAATTAACGTCATTCCCTGTCACTCGGAGAGGGAGTTCCAACGTTCGGTGTTCTAGCTTGTTCAACGTTGAGATTTATCTCTGCTAAACCCCCACCTTACCTTCAGTCAGTAGGGGACACCGATGAGCTTGGAAAGGCCGCTGTCCATTGGAGGAAACATAAAGCTGTGGCCCCCCTGAGTGGGAAAGCCATTTCAAGTGCACGTTAAAGAACACGCTGGGTGGCTTTGAAGGGAGGATACCATCTGCCTTCCAACAGCTTGCCAGGGGATCACCTCCCCCAAACTTCTCTGAGACCTAGGGGTCCTTGTGATCTGGCCATTTAGCCCAATGTGTACAAAATGTGCTTCTCAGAGGTAAAACAACCCAACCCACCACTCTCACTCACTAATTTATTCAGTCACAATACACCATAAAATCTCGTGTATAATACACATGCCTAATTTAGGGCCAAAATTGAAGATAAAATTGAAGTTCGCGTGTATAATACGCACCCACGAGTTAGCCTCGCCAAAGATGCAAATCATTCTAAGGTCCACCAACGGTACAGCTCTATCGACTTTTCCAGATAGAGTTAAATCCAGTTAATAATTTTTTGAGTAAATTAGCTCCTTATATTGCCGATTAAATGTTGTTACACTTGTTGAAATAAAATGCCAAAATTTTATTTAATGGCGTTTTTTAAAAGAGAAGTAAGGAGTTGTAATTTATCCTTTTGGTATGACAATGTAACAACACAAAGCATTTCAATAAGTCGATAACCCCGTGAGTTTAATAAGAGAAACTAAATGTTACCTTTGAATAGAAAAAAGAAAGCAGATCAAAAATAAAAAAAAAATATTACTGTTTTGTTCAGGTAATAATGGTAAAAAAATATGCTCTAATCATCGCTAGTAAATCCCTCAAAATCATTTTTACCGTCACTATAGCTACTGGAAATAATCTTCTCTATTGTTAGTGTTCAATGTCATTGTGGTCACTGTCATAATACGTAACACACCAACGGTCTCTTTCATCTGTTGTCACCTGCACGGCCTCCCGCAAAACGTAGTCCCCGTTACCGTCATATGCGCTGGAAATGCAATATTTGCGAAAGCCATGCTGACATAAAGCCCGGTCTGGTTTATTCCATGACGAAAGCACTCATTCGATGACGTCGGTGAGTGTAGGCTGACGCATGCGTCATCCAGAAATGTAGGTGTGGCTACCATCGCTCAACTTCAAATTCCTTTAACGACGGATGGCCTTCTTCATCGCTTGTTCACAGCCATATCTAATCTCTGCAGCAGACAGGTAATGCCGCCTTGTAAGATTACAAGTTGAGAATTTGTTTTCTGCATTTCTGACTTGATAGAAAGCAGTCGCTGTCACCAACATTGAATGCTTTTTTTTTGTTAAGCCGACCAGACGTTTGGACCAAATACATTTTAGTCAGTCAATGGTTAGCGATTTAACCAACCTTTATCATGAACGTGGATGTGCACACCTCGTGGAAATTTCACCCCTTTGTGGCTTTGAGGTGAAAATTCCTCTTGAATATTATGAAAGGGGGGCAGTTTTCCACCATGTGCTGTGCACCCTAGTATAATAATAAGAAGTGTGACCTCGTGTCCAGTGGTTCGAATGGACATAGTTTTAACTCCTTTCATATCGACGGTAAGATTTTAGGGCATGTCAGATATCAGGGGCGTTTGATCTGCGTCGCCAATCAGTGGAAGGTTTCTTTCTCAAATGGATGATAAACTGTTGAAACTTCAGCAATTTTTTCTCATGGTCGTCTGAAAGATGCTACGCGATTATCCTTCATCGACGAACTGAGAGACCATGTCGCTCCATGGCAGGTACTACTAATCCATATGATGCTTTGAAGTAACTGGTGTAGTGGTTAGAGAACCTGACTGCTGAGAACCTGACTGCTGGGCATGTTCTTGTGTAAGTGATTTTATGTTTATGAGAAACAAACAGAAGCCAGAAGCTTTCAGGTTAGATGGCAATAATATATTCATATGAATTCAAACAGATGAAAACTTAGCGTGAGTTCAAAAATAACAACTAGTAACAATAAATCTAAAATAATGTGATTTAATTCAAAAATAAGGATAAAAACATGTAGATAAACTAAAGATACCAATGTTTATCTTATGTGTGAACAAATTTTAATCTAACGGGAAACATATATGTGAATATTTGCAATATCTGGAGAATTGACCGTTAGTTTTTAAATAACTAAAATAACTATACACAAAATGACTTCCTTCGTAGGTTTTAATTCTCAAGTACTCCAAAACTACGTCTAAGTGTACTGGTTTCTCAGAACCAATCCCTTTCAGACGTTGATCACCACGCATTAGACGACGAATTCTTCTTTTCCTTTACCAGCTTACCAACACGATACACACCAATAAACTAATCAATCTTCCGCGCACTCACCATATAAAAATACTTCTTCCCATTTTACACCCATCACGTACCTACTGAAACTAATTATGCCTCCTTTCGGATATCCACAACTCCAAAATTACAATTCTATCTTTTCTACTTTTCAAATCTGTTCAGTATTCCAATTCGTTGGTTAAAATAAATCTCACGCAGAATCATATACACGAGCGTTCATGTCACGATTATCATAAATTCACTGTAGCACGTTCATCTGTTGTAACAATATCATGTTGTTCTGTCTTTCTCTCGCGGCCTCCCGCAGAGAAGTTCTTTCTCACTCGTTCTATTCTTCACGTTTAAAAAACAAAAATAACTCACTTGTTTGAGCAATATATTTTTAAAATCTTCATTGTTATTTCTATACATGAGACATCTACATCCTGTCTACCCACCTATTCCATCAACTTTTCTCCCAAACCAGAAAAACTTGAAGTCGACCCTTGATTCGAGGTTTTGTGCCTTTTTGTTCGGAGGCAATATCAGAAATCTTACTTTCTGTTTTTACCACAGCCGAATGTTAGCCTCGTTTATGTTGAAATGTCTACTTGATGCCGAGTTGTCATGAGCTTCGGCACTTTTCTGTGACACTACCGTCGTGAGTTCAATTTTAGGGTATTTATTAAATGTTAAAATAATACGATGTATGAAGGAATATTGATTCATAAAATCAGTACAGAAATCGATAATCGTGACAAACGATAATAAATTACGAAATATTTATAACTGATGATTGTAAGGCGACTAACATCACCACGGACGATCTGCAGCTGATGGTGGTAAAGCGACTAGAGTTTTTAGGAAGGAGAGGGGGATACTGTCACAGGGCGAGAGAAAGACAGGACACACGGTAAGCCCGTGTGTCCTGTCTTTCTCTCGCCCTGTGTGTCTCTCCTCTGCAAGCACTGTAGGATGATTGGAGTCAAAAATGGAGTTTAGATTATCATTCATAAGCGTAACATTTGGTGGCTTATATGCAGCAACTAGGTGTAAAGTTTCTATGTTGGTATCTAAAATAGCCACGGCTGTGGCTTCAAGAGTTATGAAGTCTAAGGTAGGTAAAAGATGATGGTGAATTGACCGTTTGATCATAATAGCTGTGCCTCCTCCTCTGTTATGCAACAGTCTGTACGATAGACCTCATATTTAGGCATTTTAAAGACATCTGAGGCACGCAGATGTGTCTCAGCAAGTAAGACAATGTCTTCTTGGGTATCTGTCAAAAATGAACAGAACTCAGGCAGATCACTAAGAATTACGTGGCAATTCCAGAAATAAATCTGAAGATGATCCCTTGTAATTTATCTGCCATCTGAAACAAACGTTTAGAGTATAGTATCAAAAGCTTTCATGCGAATTGTAAGTTTGGACATCAGGCAATTGGCTTTCTGATAGTCGGTCATAAAAGACGACAGTAAATAGTATCTTCGGAATATTAAAACTCTTGAATAAAAGGAAAATGTCTTTAAGATCATTCAAAATGTTGCATCGAACTGATCACCATTGGGCATTTGTTCATCGGAAGGCTTGGTCGTCTTAGAAGTAAGCTTAGTTGCTTAGAAGTAGACTTAGTTGCCTTAGAAGTAGGCTTCGTTGTAGATGTTGGCTTTTCTGCGTTCACTTTTTTGGATGCAGCAGCTGCGTATCCACTCTGAGCGTGCCCATATCGTTGGCACTGGTGGCATTGAGTAGGGCTCTTTTTGGTCCTCTAGCTTTCGACGTGGATCTTTAGATGAAAGAGATCAGTGATGTCATAAATCATCTTGTTAGCAGCATCTTTTGGAAATTCAGCCAAAAAGACAAGAATAGGAGTTCTGTCTTTCCCTCTCTTCATTTGGGATATTTTAATTATGGTAAATCCTTGGTCCACAAGAGCAATACGAACGTCTTCGGAATTGATGTCAGACGGGAAGTTTTTGAGGACAACCCGTAAATTATTTTCATTCGTTAGCTTATAGGTATGAAACTGTAACTTGGATGTTTCAAAATACTTAATAAAGGACCTGTAGTCATCTGAGCACTTCGTCTGAAGACAGACTGTGTCTCCAGAAGTCTTAGCTATGAATGACACCACTGCAATCTTAATAAGGCCTCTGTGTATAACAATACAATTTCTGGGTGACCTCAAAATGATAGGTGGAATTTTTCCAGCATTGGCTTTTGAAGGAGCACCACCAGTTTCCATTTCCGAGACCTATGGGTCAAGGAATTCCTCCTCCAAAACGGAAAAAAACGCGTTTTGGAGGCATATGTAGATTCGACAGTAGGAGAAAGGGAACGCTTGTGCCCTTTCTTCATCTTGTTTTTGCTAATGCTCTTTCCCTTTGGCTTTTTAGCAACTTCGGGCGAAACAGATTTTGAATAAATATCCATTCCGTGAACATGATCTGAAAATCTGTCTTGGACAACCTCCAAATCAATGATGTGATTAGAACATTGTTCGGAGCATACATGCTCGTTTATGTCCTTCTCGAGATAAAACCTATCAACAATTGCATCATTAAAGCTGATGCGAACTTCTGGCAACAAGCCAGGAATGTCCTTCATAGAAGGTAAATCAATCAGGTTAGAATTTACTTCAAAAAGAAATTTATTTTTGTCGGATAAGAACGCGCAAATTTGCTCGTTATAGCTGGTTTCAATATTGACTTAAACATCAGAGGTCTCTGTGCGGTCCGGAGGATTATTTCCGGAACAGCTCTCTGAGCGGGCCACGACAGAGAAATAAATAATGTCAGAACTAGACATATTGTACCAATCAAGGTGAAGTTTTAAATGCAAAAAACAGATAATAAAAGTGAAAAACGATGATAATAAGATGCTAAGCAAGTAAACAGACTAGAATCATATAAATATTAAGTGAATTATTCAAAATTTCAAAATTTGAAAAATCGAACTGCGCAGTTAGTAACGAAAAAAAACCGGTTCAATCCGGATTTGAAAAAAAATTGATTTCTGTAAAGTACCAGAAATCAATCAAAAACAACTAGAATTAGAAAACAGAATAAAATAAAAGAATTAAATATGTGAAAGATACAGATTTAATAAGAATAAAACTAAAAACAGTAAGAATAGCGATAAACTAATAATAAAAATTCCAGTAACGACTAGAAGGAAATATTAAACTTATAAATTAGAATACCTCAACTGAGGATTTTGAGCTTACTTGGAGAGAAGAAATTATATGTATATTTCCAAACCCATAACGACCAACTCTAGGTCGGCTATTAGCTTGTACTTATACTAATTGAAGGATGTATTGAATATCCAAATGTGTCTAAGCTTTATTAGAACTGAATTGTGAAATTTAATCTGAAAAACCCTAACTAAAAACCTATCAGTTTAAGATATAAAAATAGTTAGATCTAACTAACCTTCCCGCCAAAGGTTACATCGGGGTTTTCACCCGATCTCGCCTAAGGCTAATGGAAAATTAAATAAAATACTAGCTAATCAAGTTTACTAAAATAATCTAGGAGCGAAGCAAAAGTTCGTCATCACTCTTCAAGGTCTGAGCTCCAAGCTGAGCTCCAAGTCCTAGCTCAATCCTATGAGTTCTCTTTTTTCTTTAAAGAATGTAATCTTTTTTAACGTTTCTTTTTTTCGTCGGAAGTAGTAGTCCTGTATAGGCAGAGATTGAAAAATGGTTGGTCTTGGTGAGAGTAAGGGTGTGGATTTCAATTAAAATTTCTTAAAGTAACAAAATATTACTTTGTAAAAACTACAATGGCTACTTTCTTCCCATATGAGAATTAGAGAAGCACAAAAATGGCACCTCTGCACGTCCTAAGATTGTGGTGTATGAAACCTTTTGTCGTACACCACAATTTTAGGACTTTTAGAATCTTTTTCTTAGGTCTTTTAGAGTTTTCGTTTTTAGTCGTAGGACTTTTAGAGGCATGTTAACTTTTAGTTGTGCTTATTTAACAAGTTTGCCTGTGTGGTCCCTTTGGAGTTTATGTGTTTTTACTTTTGTTATTGCCAATCAGGCACTATTTTACACTTCGAGATATAAGCCATAGGCTTGGAGCTCTTAATATTAATTAAAGATATCAGATATCACGTGTATTTTTCAATAATAAGAGTCTTTTATTTTTCATTTTGGGTTCGCAACGTAAATTGTATTACAGCATGATACATGCATGATATCTTATTTGAAACGACACTCGTTAATGAAAGGCTCGACATAAATATTCTATCTTGAAACATTAATTTGTTTCCTTTTTTGTCACCCGCTGGAATCCCTTAAAGCAATTTCTTCCACCCCGAAATAATTTCTGCAGGCGCCCATGATGACGACTATTATGGATTACTTATGACGAAAATACTTTAAATGTGGTTAGTATCATTATGGATAAGAGTGAAATAATAAAAAAAGGTATTTAAGGAAAAATGCCAAATTATTCGACCGAATATCAATAAAAATTCGACAGGTTTGTCTCTTTCTGCAACCATATTCATTGAGTCCAAATGTTTGTCTTCGCAGAAATATCTGCTTTTACTTTCAAGCGGAATTCGAACTATAATTTTATCCTTTTCGGAAGATTAGAAATATGAATCAAGAATCACATATTTTGCATCGTAAATATGTGAATTTGAATTCATAGGAAGAAGGAAGCTTTGTATCACGAACAGGGTTACCAATAACTTTGTTATTGTAATTACAAAAGAAGGGAGGAAGAAAAGGGAGAAGGGCGGTCAGCGAATTCGTTTGGGGGGAGAAGGGAGACTCCGAGAATTTATCTTCCGTGGGGGGGGGGGGGAGAGGAGGATACGATTGGAAATAAGACTTGAGGCATTTAATTTCAGTCTTCTAATTGCTATCGACTGGTGCGATTGGTTTTTGACGTGAAGGAAAAGTTAATCAAAAATGTATTAATCCCTGCTTCATCATTATATTGGATTATGGAATGCTACCTAACTTACTATGAATGCTTATCGGTTGCTGCATCGGAGCATTTATGATTATTAATAACTGAAAGAATATTATAAATAATATGCAGGGTATTTCACTGCATAATGACCAAAGTGCAGGAGCATATTCTGGTGGTCATTGGGACCAATAAATGGTTTATAAACAACAGTTCTGTTAACTGTAACCTTTAACGAGTTATGCGCTAGCGAATGTTAATTAAAGGTGTAGTATGAGCGGCTGTATCGTTAATTAAAGCATTTAATTTCAGTCTTCTAACTGCTATCGACTGGTGCGATTGGTTTTTCACGTGAAGGAAAAGTTAATCAAAAATACATAATTTTATACTCTGTCAAATAATCTAATAATATTTTTATTACTTAAATACATAATTTCAAAACGTACTTGAAAAACCATTAATGAAAAAGAAACAAAATTATGATCTCTACAATGTAGAACCAAGAGGTAACTGCTGAGGTACTTACCCAGGGTTTAGATTCGGGGGTCCGAGAATTTCGTTTGGGGAGAAGGGAGACTCCGAGAATTTATCTTCCGGCGGGGGGGGGGGAGAGGAGGATACGATTGGAAATAAGACTTGAGGAGAGTTTCCCAATTATAAATATATTCCACCGAATAGGGAAGGTAAAAATTATATTCTATATGGAATGAGATTTTATAATTGCTGTTTTCCTTTTTAATCTATTTTTAATGTCGAACGTAAAATATGGGGCTAAAATAAAATTATACAAAGTCAACTAGATAAGTTTGAGATTTAGTGTAAGACGATAGGATTTATTGGGGGTTGGGTGATCTGGATTCCCATGACTCCCCCCCCCCCCCCCTGGATACGTCCCTGCAACTTCTTGTCCAAGTTCTGCTCAACATTTTCAATGAAAATTTCGGCAGCAACATATTGTCTCACGTCGTGAACTACAATATATATTAAACCTTTGGATTACTTTTCAATAAATTTTCTAGATCAAAAAGTTTTAAAACAAATAAATATTAACTGTTTTTAAATAGCATATGATTATTCTTTAATATTACTTCTAATTCTGAAGGTAAAAAGTTAAACACTGATGGTGCAAGATATGAGAAATGTCTCTGTATTTTTTTTGCTAAAGGAACTTTATATACTATTCCGATTTGTCTTGAGTTAACAGTTTTCCGAGGCATTCAAGTTTTTTGTTGATATAGAAATAAAATGACTTTGTAAAAATAAACTTTTCTTATGTTACGAAAATATCTTAGAGGAAATGAAATATTTGAATATTTGTAAATACAATTATGAAAATAATTTTATGTACAAATATAAATTACTTAAAATATGTTGATAACAGGCACCCCAGTTACAGATACAATATCGGATATTTGAATACATACCACGAAATTAATAATTAATTTAAATTAATAATTAATTTGAATAATATATCCATGAAAAATGTAATATTATAAGATTATATCCCAGATATAATACAATATGAAAAATATAATATGAAAAAGTTGCTTTGAATCAACTTTTAACAAAAGATTCATACGTGATATGCCTAAGTTTACCTGTAAAAGTTTGTCTGAGTGGGAGCATGAACGAAACTCCATCATATGAGGCAACTTAGTTGTCCGTTTCCCTACACAGAAGTCGCCACGAGGGAATCAAATAAAAAGTGAGAAAATTTTTATATGTCACATTAGCTGAAAGTAGATATCAGCCGTCTATGGTGTAAGCGGTTATAGTATATCCGTCATGTTACTGGGAGAAACGCGTTAGGATCCCACTCACTGCAAAAATTAATTTTTTACAGCTTATTATTTCGTGTTTTTTTTTCTCTGTTTATCTTTGATCATGAATTTAAATGTTGTAAACAAGGGAGATGGCTGATGGGTTGGGTTGTTTTACCTCTGAGCGGCACTTTTTTGCACACCATGGACTAAATGGCCAGGTCACATGGACCCCGAAGTCTCAGAGAAGGTTGGGGGAGGTGACCCACTGGAACAGCTGTTGGAAGACAGATGGTAGCCTCCCGTCAAGGCCATCCAGCGTCTTCTTTAACGTGTACAGGGTATGGCTCTCCCGCACACGGAGCCACGGCTTAACGTCCCATCCGACGGACGGCGGCCTTTCCAAGCCCATCGGTGTCCCCTACTGACCGTGGGCAGGGCGGGGAATTTTTGCGTCGATAAATCTCAACGCTGACCCAGCTGGGACTCGAACCTGGGAACTACAGATTACGAGCCTGGCGCGCTACCGACTGAGACACCCCCGCCCCAATGGCTGATGGTAAGAGAGAGGTAGGGAATAGGGACAGTTTGATAGAAATCAAACTACCTACAAATCTACTACAGATAAGGTTTTCAAACTTTGCGGCATGATGTTGCGAAGTTTGGGAAACTTAGCAGTAGACGATTTTATGCCAGGTTGTCAATCATGTTATTATTCAGTAACAATGACAGTTGACCAAATATTTTCAAAATAGATGCTTTCGCTAATTTCGGCTTCACAGCAACCTATAAATCTTGAATAGTTGAGTAATTTATTAAAAAAGAGCAAAATTTTAGATTTTTGAAAAGGGTTTCCTTGACTATAACTGATTCATGATGATTGATTTTGTTTCCTTAAAAGCCATGCCAACACACTTTAATGATGATTTTGTGCTAATTACTCATAGTTTGATTTGTGAGCAGTGGCGTCAGCTGGGGTTAGGGGAAAAAGGAGGGAAAGGAGAGAGGGAAGAAAATCATTAACATTAAAGAAAGTGTGATTAGTTTAGATCTTGACAGTTCTCCTATTTCGCACACAGTAATTAACCTTTAATGGTAATACATTTGCAGATAAGTAACAAGAGAACCATAAGAACAAACGCTACATAAATGTGAACAATCAATTCAAGTTCTGCTATTTATTTTAATATATTTATTAACTTTATTTCTGGAACAAAACACACACTGTTGTACTTTAGGAAGAGTTTAGATACTTCACTATGCACAGAATTAACTAGTTGAATCTTAAAATTTCTTGTTAAAACTTTCATTACTCCATTTCACATTATAGTCATGGTTGCAGCTAAACATCAGATTGCTTCTAAACTGCTTAGTTATTATAGAATTTTAATTTTTTTTTCTAAAAACTGGGATTAACATAGAAAAATGCATTTCTGAACTCCAACTTTATTGAAAGAGGTTATATTGTTTTTAAATATAAAATTTATGCCCTATATTAATTTGTGTTTAACTGTGCAATAAATCAAAACCAAATTCAAAAGCTTTGAAAATTAAAAATTCTCTATTGTTGAAGGGTTAAAAGTACAAAATCAGAGTTTACAGCATGTAACAAGTTTGAATTTAAAAACAGCATAAACTCTCTTAGTAAAATTGGGATCTGAAACTGTATCTTTTTTATTTCCTTTCTGAACATTTTTTCACGTTAAATGAATCAGTTTGTTTTCAAAGAAGGAAAAAATGATAAAATGTGAAAGTCACTTTATCGTCAATCCGTCTTTCGACATTAAACTTTCATTTCGGAAAAAAAAATTAAAAATTATTTTTGTGTATGATAAAAAGTGATGAAAAGAAATTATTTTTGTGTATTATTAAAAATTAAAAGTGAGGAAAAATTTATATGTCACATTAGCTGAAAGTAAATATTAGCCGTCTATGGTGTAAGTGGTTATAGTATATCCGTCATGTTACTGGGAGAAACGAGTTCGAAACCCACTCACTTTGCAGTGAGTGGGATTTGAACTGGATTCGATTCGTAATAGCAGAGCTATTACTACTAAACGTTAATTACTCTAAGTGTCTCTTAATTACTCTAAAATGGTAGCTAGATAGTCACTTGAAGGAGAGCTATGCACCAATCCCCTGTGATGATGCATAGAACCGGCCAGGCCAAGCACCTAATGTCCGACCCCGCCTTCTCGTGGTGCAGACCGTTAGTACCTTTCAAAAGAGATACTCTCTTGTGGAAGTGAACGGAAGGGGAGGGCTGCCAGATTAGTGTGGCCTACTGCTCTGGACAACTACGGCTACTTTTCTTTTTTTTTTCTACCCTGCTGAGGGTCCTGGTGCTGACCATATAAACCCACTGGACTGGACAGATATATGGCTCTGAGCTTGATTATGGATCCTGATTTTGCTGCACTGGTGGGTATCTGTGGAGGGAAAAATCTTTCGCTATGTTTTCTGTTTGTTTGTGGGTTGACAGCCACAAAGTGAATATATTCACAGGATATGTTTATCAGCTGGTTGATAATCCTGAGCAGAGGTCATCGCAGGCATCTGAACTCTTTGCTTCAATTGGCATCGTCAAATTCTACATTGGAGGAAGTCTTCCAGTGTAGATGGCTTGAGCCTTTAGTGGTGGGGGAACGGGTCTTTGCCCCATGTCTGCAATTAGGGGGCTGTTTAATATTGTCGGCATTCCCTCTCTCAATAAACAGAGATTCTTTAAACATCCCCCTAACAATTTTCTCTCCATAGGTAGTTGGAATGCGAGGACTGTGCACAGAGCTTTTTCTCTTGATGTCCTAACACAAGAATTCCACCATTATAATTTAGATATTCTCAGCTTGCAAGAGTCCAGATAGTCAGATTCTTAAAAATAATTTTAAATTTCTCTTTTCAGGGAGGGACGACAATAAGCATCATCAAGGCGTGGGTCTGCTTCTCAGCAGACACGCTAGTGATACTGTTCTAGGATATGAGTGAATTAATGAAAGGTTTCTTACAGTAAAATTTCAGACAAGTGTTAAAGACTTGAATATTATCTGCTATTATGCCTCCACTGAGGATGCCGATTAGGATTAGAAGGATAGGAACTTCAGGATATTTGGAATTCTGTAAAGAAAGGAGATATTACTCTTGTTCTAGGTGACTTCAAGGCCAAAGTTGGTACTGACTCTGACCTGTGGGGAGGAGTAATAGGTCCTTTTGTATTGGTAGCTTTAATGGCAATGGGCAACGTTTCCTACAGATAAATAAACTCAGATGAAGACATGATTACTCAGATACATAAGAACACATGGGGTTCACCCGATGGGCTGCATAAGAATATGATAGATTTTATATTAATTAACAGCAAATGAGCTAGTTCTATTAGGAATACCAGGTCATATAGGGGAGCTGAAATTGGATCTGATAATTACCTTGTTAAAAGTGTCTTGCAACTTAAACTTAAAAAGTGTTGTACTAGGGTTCAAAAATTTACTTTTAATACTGAAGCTCTGAAAGACCCAGTTGTAGCTAAAGCTTACCATGATAGGTTACGTAGTCATTATGATAGTCATGGTATACTTACTACTGAAGTTGAGGAAGAGTGGGATCATTTTAAACAGGCTTTTTTTGGATACTAACAGTACTCTTTTAGGAAAAAAGGAGCAGAAGAGACAGAATTATCTGAATGACAAGGCACTTGAGTTATTTCGGGAAGAAAGAACTGCAAGAATATCCTTAATCAATACCTTACTAGTCCTAATAGAAAGCATTACAGAGAACTTGATAAACATATAAAATATCAGTTAGCTGCTGATAAGAATCTTTGGCTTGATGGCTTGGCTGACAAAGCTGAGGAAGCAGTTAGGCAGCACAACAGCAGAGAGCTGACCAGATAGTTAATGTTTTATGTGGTAGAAAACGGACAGGTATACAGGGATTGAAGGATAAACAAGGTAAGGTTATAGAAGGTGAGGATTCTGTCATGGCTAGGTGGGCTGAGCATTTCAGTGATGTTCTAAACAATGTGGTTATTTCTACTCCCATTGTTTGTAATGGTGAAAGATGCATTGGTGGCTTTAATGTTGGGCCCTCTAATACAATCTGAAGTTATTTTGGCCATTTCTAAACTTAAACTACATAAATCCCCAGGGGTAGATGAAATTACTACAGAAATGCTTAGAGCTGGGAATGTTTCAGTTACCACTTGGATGACTGAAATTCTGAATATTTTTTATGATAAAGGCATGGTTCCTAAGGATTTTACCAGAGCTATTGTTATCCCTATTTTCAAAAAAGGTGATCGCAGTTCTTGTGATAAATATAGGGGTATCAGCCTACTCTCTGTTCCAGGTAAAGTTCTTTCCATGATTGTGCTTAATAGAATTAAGAATCTGGTTGACAGTCAATTGCGTGATGAGCAATGTGGATTCAGAAGTGGTAGGGGATGTGTGGATCAGATATTTTCACTTGGGCAGATTATTGAAAAATGTTTGGAGTTTCAGAAACCTTTGGTTGCTAGCTTTGTTGATTTCAAAAAGGCTTTCGACTCTGTTGATCGTCATAATTTGTGGTTGATAGTGCGGTCATATAGTATAGCTGACAAGTTAGTTAACACAATGAAAGCTCTCTATAATAACACTGAATCGTGTGTGAGAGTAGGTATGGCTTGTGGCAATTGCTTTAGCATTACTTCTGGTGTTCGACAAAGGTGCACTTTGTCTCCTTGGTTATTGATTTTGTTATGCTAAATTCACTTCAAGGGAAAGATTTTGGCCTTAAATGGACTGGAGATACGAAAATTTCTGAATTAGATTATGCTGATGATTTAGCCCTTTTGGCAAATGATGTTGATGAGATGAACTCTTTCATTCGAGCAGTTGATGAGACTGGTAGTAGAATGGATTTGGTTATAAACAGAGAGAAAACTAAAGTGATGAAAATTGGTCAGGCAGGCTGTAATTCAATTAATCTGAATGGTTGCAGTCTTGAGCAGGTGTCACAGTTTAATTATCTTGGGAGCTATGTAACAGATACTGGTGATGTGCGACATGAGATTAACAGACGAATAGGTATTGCTGCCGGGACTTTTAAGAATCTAAGGAGAGTGTGGAGAAATAGGCGTATACACCTAAAGACTAAACTTAGACTGTATAATAGTTTGGTTCTTTCTAGGGTTAGTTATGGTAGTGAAACCTTGGACACTTTGTAAACATGATAACAGGAAATTAGATGCTTTTGATTCCAGATGCTTACGCAGTATCTTCGGCATTAGATGGTTCCATTTTGTAACTAATGATGAGGTTAGGCAAAGGAGTTTGCAACCTCCTTTAAGCAGCATATTGTGCAGAGAGAGACTACGTTGGTTTGGCCATGTTGCCCTTATGAATAATTATAAATTGGCGAATTGGGTTATGAACAGTGTGCCTAAAGGCCTCAGAAAGTAGGGAGACCTAGAATGAGATGGGCAGACGATGTCAAACCGGACCTTGTTAGAATTGGTGTGTAGTGGCCAGATGCAGTAGATGTAGCTCAGGATAGATTTGCTTGGAGAACTAAATTGCACTGTCTGGTAGGACCTCCGTAGCCCATGGCTGCTTGAGGATGATGAGGATGATGATGATGATGATGATGATGATGATGATGATGATGATGATGATGATGATGATGATGATGATGATGATGATGATGATTAAATATTACGTTTGGCAGTTTCCAAATCTCCCAAAAACCTTCACTGCATTCTCTCTCTAATGATTTAAAATTTTGAAAATTGCAAAGTTTTAAGCGAATATTGCGAACGACATATTTGTGCTAGAAATGTGAAATTTTTATTGACGAAATATGAAGATCAGAAAACTTGGATTGAAAATAATCAGTTGCCCTTAATTAAAGCGTGGGCGAAAAAATGCAGCTTCTTTTGCCTTATGAGAAAATGTTTGCTTTAAAAATAAGTTACAAATTCATTTTGTTCGGATTGATATTGACGAAATATTCGATTCTAATTTTCTGAATCTCCCAAAAGTGTAACTATCACTTTAAAATGTCAAAAATGTAACTTATTTTGCAAATGATATCTTTATGCCAGAAATTTGAAATTTTGGTGGTAGTCAGTCATGGTCAAGAAGTTTGCATCGACAGCAACGATGTGATAGTTAATTCTAATATACGCCTAAAATAGGCAGACTGGAAGTGCCCTTTTGTAGCAGCAAGACACTGCATTTAATATTACTTTACCATATCTAAGAAAAATAATAATTAATTTTTAATATGTCCAATCATAAATTGATCTCGTAGTTTATAAAATTGTTTAATTTTTAAGGTAAATTTTAACATCAGTAATTAAACCATTATACAGTACAGAAGAACCATTAAAGCATACTTTGCCTAAACATATTATTAATATTCTAATTTATTGATGACAATAATGCATGTTTTTAACGGGAACAGATAATGGCTTCTTCTGCACATGGAGAAATGTCTTAACGATACATCTAGAGGATTTTATGGATTTTTTCCAGGATTTTTCCATTTGCGGATCCAGGAAAATTTGATAGGCGGGGTACATAATAAAAGTATCACATTCATACAAAGGGGCTGCACATTGTGACGTAATTAATTTTCACATAGGGAATTGGAGGGACATGTTTCCAGAAGCCATCCCCGTTGATCCACTACTGGTTCATTGGTAAACCCCTTTCTCTCTGAAAACATATCTGTCATTAGCTGAATTCTATATGCAGGCGCAGTGGAAATTCGGACAAGCCTGTAGCTCTACTGACAAAGACATCACTCGACACAGATATTAAGGAGTGGAAGTGGGAAAATCTTTGCTAATATGAACTTTGACTAGTTATATTCAATTTTTGCTTTCATAGTTTTCGTTATGATAAAAAATTTGAATAATTTTGGTTATGATAAAAATGCGAGATATTTCAGACATCTTAACGGGGTTTCAATGGCCTGATTGCATTAAAAAACAACAAGAATTACAGTTATTAGAATGACTAATCGGGAAGTTCAAGCCGTATGTTGACCCCTTCCCCTAGCTCCCTCTATTCCTACGCCATTCTTTGCAGCGCTGGCTAGTCAAAAGATTGGTACAAATTATGTGTCCCGCCAAATGAAATATTTTCTCATCCTGTCCTTGGGATATATGACGATAACAATGGGCTCTCTCAAGCATATTGTTAATTGTTTCTTCTTAGCCAATGTTAAAACCGACACTTTTCATTTAATTAAATATTATTATTCAACTGTAGTTAAAGTATAAAGCCTAATATTAATTTAATGAGAACTGAATTATATAAGTAACTGACCTTCCCTTATTCGACAAAATAAAACCCTGTTAAATGAATTTATTTTTTTAACAGCTACTTTTGCTTTCACAAGATTAATTGGTCTTTATTATATTTGATTGACAGCAACCTCCTGCTTTCACGTGACTTCTAATGGTACATTTGCGTCCTTTCTTAACTTAAGCAGCATATTCGATACACCGCATGAGATTTATACTTATATTTATAATATTTCATCGAAAGCTTATTTGGATGTGATTGAACTTTGGATCTGACTCCATATTAGCATTACACAAACCTGCACCTAATAAAGTATCCCAATTGTGTCAGTGATGAGTTTTATAACTAATAACTGTCCACCTGCTCTGTGTGAAAAAGGAGACACCGATAAATTCGAAAAAGTCGTGACTTCGTCTTCAGAAGATCCTTACGTTGTGGTGGTTAAAGAACATGCTGAATTTCATTGACTTGAAGTTATTGTCTCTAAACTGCTGTCCAGTGGATCTCCTTCCCCCGCTTTCTCTGAGCTCTTGGGGTTCTTATGACGTGGTCATTTAGCCCATTGGGTGCAAAAATATTGCTACTAGCAGATTAAACAACAAATAACAATCTAAAAGTCATTTTAATAATTAATATAATAACACTTTTTAAACTTAATAAAGTGGCCGTGAATTGTATGCTTTGTATAATTGTTCGAATATGCTGCAACTATTAAGTTTCTTCGACTTTTAGTATTCAACATATGATTTATAGGTTGGTACTGTTGTGTATAATATTTGATTAAAGCAACCGAACTGCATTAATTATCAACCACATTACATTAATAGGTTAACGTTAAGTAAATCTGTTATTTTCGTTTTAATTTTAATATTAAAAGAAACAGGAGACACCTTTTTTTTCTTTCTCAGATTCCCGATTAACTGAAAACCAAATCAATATGTGAACGAATCAACACAGAATAGCTTGCAAGATATCACACAAAAGTTACAGGCAACGCTACATAGCATCCGCATAAGTCTTGCTCTTCACAATTAGTTTGTCACCGGAGACACAGCATATTGTTTCATTGGGAATGTTCTCAGAGTCTAGTACGAGTTTTAATTAAGAGTTGGAAGACGTTTTCTGACATGTGTACTGATAATGGCACATTAACGTCTAGCACTAGTCTTCGTGAAAAGTATAAACATTATACAGTTCACGAGCGACCTCCCTCTAAATTCTTAACATTAAAGGAAAGTTATTTTGCTCTTTAATTATAGTGTTTCGATCAACGTATCCTTTCTTCCTGTGATAATATCATTTTGCTGTAACAGAGAGACGACACAGAAGAATTAAAAGAACTGCACTTGACACCATCATTAATAGTTCATTTTATAATAAGCAGCTTTTGTTTCTGAAATTGTGTTTCGTGCAAAGAGATTAAAGTGACAGCTGGCAGCTGGTGAATGAGTTCACCTTTTGAAAAAAAATTAATCCAGAGAAAGCAGAAGGAGCAGTTTAAGCGCAAGTGGAGTAAGCGAAATTCGAAGCGAATGGTAATTGCATTTTGTGGAACCCAAAGAAAATTAGAACTCCGAAATTTTCTTTGTGATGGTTGAATTTGTGTTGTTTCCTGGAATATCAGATTTGCACTTGTTTCGCATGAAAGAAAAATAATTTAAGAAAATTACAATTAAGTATAAACGTAAGTTTCATTAAAGTGGATTTCCAAGCAATATTGATTTTAAAAACAAATACCGTGTTTTCTTGTTAGAGAAATGTGTCTTTTCCAGTAATTCCGTAAAAACTGAAAAGTGGGGTAAAAAATGATGAAAATAAAGCAAAATTTTCAATTTTTCTTTCTTCCGCCAAGTGTAAGAAAAATAAAATGGTAATCCTATTTTTTGACAAAGGTCTAAAGCTGACAAATATTGGCTGAATCTAAAAAAATCTATAAATCTGTCCTATCATGTGCAACTTTAAAGCACTATAAAAACCTGTATCAACTAAACATCCAAATTTTAGAAACATTAAAATTATTGTGCAAAAGACATACCCTATATTAAAATATTATTCAGTTGAATATTACTTGATATTCGGTAATCATAGTTTTTTATACTTCTGAGAAGTGCTTTTGTGTACAAAACGGGTAAATTGCCAGAGCACAATATGTCTAAGGGCTCAGAGCTGAGCAGAAGAAGGGAAGTGGGATGTTTCCTGGAAATATCAATGTTTTCCCTCAAGGACATCCAGTGTGTTATTTAACATGTCCAGTGTATGACTCTCCTATACACAAGGTAGAAGATAACAGCTCTTCACCGAATGACAGTCTTTCCAAGCCCATCGGATTTTTACAATTCGATTTTATTCAATAGCAAAGTGACAGATAATCTGTTGGCATATATAATTCAAGAAATAATTTTGTGGAAAAAATGATTCGCTGACGAATGGAATTCGAATGCATGCCTCCCAGTTAGAACCTGTCCAAAGAACCTGGCATATAGCCAGGAGGGCGTGGGTTCGAATCCCAATCATCAACGAATCATTTTTTCCCCCAAATTTATTTCATTTCATTATTCACTTTTATCTCTTTATTGAATATTTTATTTCATATATCCCATAATATTTTATAGTTGTAAACATAACCATACTATATAGTGGCTATACTTTGTTTGGTCTTTTTTTTTCTGTTTTCAATCTTCTCTTGTGTTTTTTTTAACTTGCTTTAGTGTTTGCTTCTTTTTTTTTTTGCTATTCAGTAACCCCTTGATGATTCAATTAATTTTCGCAGTACAAAAATCGATTTCCAAATGCATCATTAAATAACATGCGTTTTATTACAATGATCCCCAGGTCGTCTTTTATAGTTGTTTCCCAGAGTTTGGTGAACAGTACACTATTGGATATTTTTTATATGGCTTTTAGTACTTTGGTTAAGAGTATCAGAAATCAATAATATATTTAAAACGTTTTACCATTAAGTGTTTAATATATTACAGTACTGTGATGTACATGTGATATCTGATTACAGTACAAAGCATTCATATTTATTTTTTCAAATGTGACATCTGATTACAGTACAACACATTCATATTTATTTTTTCAGATGTGACATCTGATTACAGTACAACGCATTCATATTTATTTTTTCTCTCTGATATCTCTAAATATACAATGGTAGGCAAAGTTAAACTTACAACTCCATATTATGTCAAATGGAAACTAAGCTCGAAACTCTGTAACTTCTAACGTAAGCTTTTTATGGTAAAACGTTACATGATGATAAAGATATCAATCAAATCTATCTAAATCTCTATTATCAGCAATAATAGCTGGTATTTAAAGAGTTACCTAAGCTAATATTTAGGTAGATATTTAACGTCAGTAATGCATTGCTACCAAACTTATATAATTTTGAAAGAATTACTAAACAAGCTTCTAAACACATACACTTATTTTATTAAACGTCCCGAAATATTACTTATTATTTACGTTTTAATTTTCTTTCGAGGTGAAATCTTATGACTGCCATTGCTATGGTAGTCATAAGACTAGTACTAGTCGTCGTTCTTATATATATATAAACTTCCATAACTCTTTAAATACCTGACGAATATTTCTGAAATATGAAATTCGGATAGTTTGATTGATATCGTTAATTTATCTTCACACGTTTTACCATAAAAGGCTTATTTGAGAAGTTACAGAGTTTCTCAGTTAGTTTCCTATTGACATAAAATGGAGTTGTGACCGAACATTTGTGCTCCAGTATAAATAAATATATGACAGCAAACGAACTAGAATCTTTGTAAAACGCTTATTGTTAGCATATACAGAGCGACGTAGTTTCGTAGTATATCCGGTTAAAGTAGTTTTTTTTACATGTGTCGAAGCAACGAATGTGAGAATCATCGACAACGATTAATGATGTTTGGTGTAAATATATTAGCAAAGAATAACGCATCAAAAAGTGAGCTGTATAACTCTGCATATTTTTAAAAGTACAGAGCGTAAAGATTAAATAAACAGAAACACTTACGGTATATTGTATTATGTACGAAACCTTTATGGTGTGAAAGTAAACGGAATAAGTAGATATTACAGTGTGTTTTCAAAAGGTTTAATAAAACTGTGGGAACATTTTCTACTGCGCGTGTGACGAAAATATCCCCTGTGTACATTGGACTAGAAATGCTTTCCTACCGAATTATATGACATTTTGAGAGTGCATGTAAGGAAGCTTGTCAAAAGGTAAGATCCTAAGTACATTTCCATCATATGCATGACTGACGGCATAGTAGATCGTCTCTACAGGATAGGGGTTAGGTACAGTCGCTCAAAAAAGTATTCGAACACTACGGTTGATTGCAGAATTCCGAAAAAATATCTGGTAACTTTTTTTAGAAATTAGTGATCTGGCAACCTTCGTGTCACGTGATACGAAGGTTGCCAGATCACTAATTTCTAAAAAAAGTTGCCAGATATTTTTTTCTGAATTCTGCAATCAACCGTAGTGTTCGGATACTTTTTTGAGTGACTGTATTTGCTATATCCAGACAGTGTTACATTTGCAACCATCCATCGGCGTCTGCGAGAGACAGGATACTTTTCGTCTGTTACTGCAGATTGGGGACGAGGCAGAAGTGTCCTAATACCTGCTGTAGAGGAACAAGTGATGAACATGGTCGCGGAGGATCCTGGGGCTAGCACGAGAAGAATAGCAGCTGGCGTATTCACTTTCAACTGTACCGAGAATGCTTCGCCAGGATCAACTCTACCCATATCACGTGCAGTGCGGACACTGACCAGCTTTCATCAGCTGATTTTTAAAATGGCTTCTGCAGCAAAGTATTACATATGTTTTTTTTTATTATCTGCTTCTCACCGATAAATCGCAATTCACAAGAGATGGCATTGCGAATTTTTATAAAATTCACGTCTAGGCAGGGGAAAATCCGCATGAAATCACCCACTCTCAGCAATCAGCAGAGGTTTCCTGTGAATGTCTGAGCTGGCATCACTCATGACTGATAGGTCCATTTTTTCTGTCATCAACGCTTAATGACCTGCAACAGACCCATTTCTTAAAAAAAAGGGAGGGAACTACCTGCATTGCTCGAAGACATTCTATTAGCAACACGAGGTCTCATGCATTCCATGCATGTTGGGGAACTCGAGCACATTTTAGTTTCACTACATGAGAATATCTCAATCATACGTATCCTGGCCATTGGATTTGTAGAGGTGGACCAACTGCATGGCCTGCAAGCTCTCTCGATTCGAATTCATTGGATTCTTCTTATGGGAACACGTAAGGCTCATGTTTACACTACCCTGGTACCTAATACACAAGCTCTCTGCAAACGTATCACAGATGGTTGTCAAAGAATTCAGACCACTCCGGGTTTTTTCAGATTGTTGTACAGTCGATCAGAAGACATTGTGAGGTATTTACTGCTGCTCAGGGAGGCCATTTAGGACACTTGCTCTGATGTAGACTTAAGAAATTGTTTATTATTAATAAGCATTTCTCTTCACAGGCTTTCTTATTGCACTCTCAAAATGTGTTATAACTAGGAAGGGAAGCGTTTCTGACCTAAATGTTCATAGGACATTTTTTCATCACTATGAGCAGTAGAATACGTTCCCAAAGTTTGATTAAACCATTTAGAAAAATTTAATTTCCAAACGATTTAACAAACCGTTTGGTTTTAATATAATCAACATATTAACAATCCGGAAGCTACGTTGTTAAGTATATATATATTGATAGTAAAATAATAAATAAATACCCCCTCAAGCAGCTGCTTGCCACAGAGGTCTGACAGTAGCCTGTCAGTTTATATGCCATAGTAGAAGGTCTGAGAGGATGGCAGGGCCTCAGCAGAAAATCAACACACACATCCATGCCTTACCCAGGTCCCTTAGATCAGTAGCCAAGCGCGACAAAAAGTAAATTTAAAATAAATTTTAAGAATGAAAACAAAAAATAGAAAAAAAATAAAATGGCAATTAAGTAACGTTTTCTCGTATTTTTTTTACTTTCAAACTTTAAATTTAATTTCTATGAGATGTTAACGTCGTCGCTGGACCATCCTATGTCAACTTATACAGAAATGTAACTTTTTACCAAAAATATGTAAAAACATTTTAGTAAAAAATATGACTAATTCAAAATTTACTGCTTTCTTATAATAAGGTCTGCAAAGCTATAATCTGCAGATGAATTCGGGCTCTATATTTCGAGCCATCTCCCACTCGAGCCCTATTTCCGGAAACATTTTCTCTGACAGTAATCATTTATCTGATTCTTATATTATTAATTATAATTATTTTATGGCAAAATTAAAATGTTAATGGTATTTGGAGAGAAACATACTAGAAATACTAACAGAAACTGAAGGTTCGTGAGTAGAAGCATTATAAACATAAAAAGCCATTAATTTTTAAAAGTTAGAGATAGGCAAACAGTAATCAAAAGCCCAAATGATGCTTAATTTTAATTAGTAAAAAATAATTAAAAAGTTGTAATTATAAAATCGAAAAATAGTTTGTATTTTTACTTATTCACAAATAGTATAGGTATTTGAAAGTCGAATGATTCTGAACCAGAAACCGGCCGAAATCGTCTCTGCTATTTTGAGCCCGAACTCATCTCTATTACACTTGTTTAAGAGTGAAGTTTTACGAAGAAAACAAACTACGATAAGTGCAGCTGACGTTTCAAAAATCTCCCCTTCACCTCATTCTTGAAAAATTTCCATCCTGGTTATCAGTGCTCAACAGAAAAAAAAAACTCATCAGACTTTATAGAAAATTAGTTTTTTCGCTCAGAAAAAGCCAGTAAAACGTTCGTGAAATGTAAGTGCATCAACATAGAGAGCTAATCAATTCTCTCTTACACCCATTCAGTTCTCACAGCAATCAATGAAGCATGAAAGTAGAGAATAAAGAGGATTTAAAAGTAACCATAATCTTCTAATTCCACGTCAGGCTTAGTCTATTCCATTTTGTTTATGGATCCATAATGGAACCGAAAATAAGCTGATGTACCATATAGTCCTTTTTTATATTGGTTTTTCTTTTGGAGTTTCACACCAAAACGTTTTTCAACTCAGCGCTATTTTAGAAGATGACAAAAAAATTACTTTAATAAGTAACACACTCTTAACATATAACACTTATTTGAAACGATTATGGTTCATTTCGGAAGGTTTTCTAGTAGATGAATAAATATTAAAAAAATATTTTTAATATATTTTTTTCTTTACGAAATTTTTATTTTCTTTACGAAACTTTTATTTTCTTAAAATATTACTCACCAGTATGGAGTAATATAGGGACATATTTTGTTGCGTATTTTTCTATGGATGATCAATGTTTTTTTACCTTTTCAGATTGTGCGCTATTTCTCTTTCCCACATTATTATATTCGAAAAAAAAATGATTTCCTTACATCAAAATATAACCATCTATTTCATATTGTGTCTTTTTTTAAAAAATGAGATAGTTTATATGCATTATCAGTTACTATTAGTCACACTGATATACCACAGCACAATTTACTTACAAAGTTTGATAACTATTATATGGTAAGTCGACGTGGGTATATAGGAAAAATTGTCTTGAGCAGGGTGGGATCCGACCCCAAGACCTCCAGATAATATGTCAGGTGTTCAGCTACCGGAAGCTTATCAACTATCTTATATTGTTGATGCTAATTTCCTTCACGGTAGAATCAGCTGCTAGTAACTGTCTTAGAGCTGCAAGTGAAACCAACCACACCCCATGTCCCATTTCACTGGCAGTTTTATATGAGTATTTCTGAATTTTCATACATAGTTCGTGGGTATCTCTAGTCCCTCCACCTATTTTAGTTATAAAGTTTGATAGTAAATGCCAGCTATATGTGTAGGTACTGCAAATACCCACGAATAATGCAAGGAAATTGGAGAATACGCATATAAAAAACAAACAGTCAAATGGCCCATGGATGGTCATAGACCAACTCGTGGAAAGAGCTGCAATAAAAGACTCTTTACGTTATAGGACAGCCTCTAGCGGTTGATTCTACGATGAAGGATTTAACATTAACAATAGAGAATAATGATTACCATTCAGTAGATCAGCCGTCAATTCACCTGGCATGTCATCACGTGGTAGTGGGTTTGACTCTCCCTTCTCTCAATGGAATTATTCCTCTATGCACACGTCGAGTTAAAGCATAATAATCGTCGAGTTAAAGCAAAATTTGTACGAGAGTTTGTCGTACTTTTATACCATTTTCGCGCTTAAAATGACGATAATTTATTTACTGTTAGATTGATTTTATGTGCAAATAAATATATATTGGCATAAAACGTTTTTTCATATTATATTTTTTGTTCTCGAACCTTAAATTTTATTTCTCTTAAGATGTTGACTCAGTCGCATTGATCATTCTAGGCAATTTATATAGAAATCCTATTATTTAGATTACAATGGAAAATCACTAACGGGTATATAATTTAGTATTTTTCTTTTGTCCTTGAATATGGTGACACTCATATTAAAAATGCGAAAAACGTGTAAAAACACTTTAGTTCAAACATGTATGTCTAATTCTGAATTCACTTTTTGCATATTATAACATTTGCAAAGCTACATTACCTTAAACATGAAATTTTGCGATGGAAGAAACAACTTCAACAAATACAGCTGACGTTTCAAAAATCTCCCCCACAGTTTTCAAAGAACTCTCCACTATGGCTCCTATAGTTACGAAAAAGTAATTCACTGATTTAAAGTTGGTGTGATGATGAAATTATAACTTTCTGACGTTATGTCGTTAACTATTATAAAATATACACCGAGATGTCAGTTTATTAGACACACCACCTTTTGTCACATTTATGGTTCATTCCAAAACCTAATACTTCACGTAACAGCGGTGTGCGGTATAATTCAGGCAGACCAGTTCTTTGAGCATCAGTTAGAGTTAGACTGAGTGTGAGAATGGGCAAAAAGAGCGACCTGAGCGATTTTGCGAGGAACGTAGCAAAATTGGTGCTAGATATGCCGGTTCTAGCATCACCCAAATGGGCATCCTCCTGGGCTTCCTCACCCAAATGGCCATCCTCCTGGGCTTCCTCACCCAAATGGCCATCCTCCTGGGCCAAATGGCCTCCTCAAGCACAGCCGTTTCAAAAGTTTACCGAGGATGGTGCGAAAAACAAAAAAGGGGTCAAAGGAGACTGACGAGAATAGTGCAATCCAACAGACGGGACACAACCAGGGAAATCACAGCAGAAATAAACAATTCGGTTTAGAGGTCATCTCCGAAAGCATTACGTATCAGACCTTGTCACGAATGAGCTATAACAGCCGCTGACCCTGCGAGTGCCAATGTTGTCAGCGAAGAACATGAAAGTTTGTCTCCAGTGGGTACATGAGCATCGACATTGGACGATTGAGGACTGGAAAAGGCAGCCTGGTTGAACAAATCAAGGTTACTTTTACACCATGCTGATGGATTAGAATTTGACTCAAACAACCTGAGGCCATGGCTCCATCTTCTCTGGTGTCAACAGTACAGACTAGTGATAGTGTTGTGATGGTGTGTGGAATATCTTCCTGATATCCATCGAAGGACATCTGAACGCCATGACGTATTTGAACATTATTGTTGACCAAGTTCATCCCTTCATAACTACAATCCATCCTCACGCGGATGGACATACATGTTCAGCATGATAATGCACCTGCTCAGAAGGCACGTATCATCACCGAATGGTTTCATGAACATGCCGATAGGTTTTCCTTGGTTCCTTGGCCTGCACAGTCCCCAGATCTAAACCTTATCGAGCATCTTTGGAATGAGATGGAAACGTCTGTTCTCAGCGAGATTGCGCCATTGTCCAAACTGCAGCAACTGCGAGACGCAATCATTTCCGCATGGTACAGCATTACTGTACAGCGCATCCAGCATCTTGTAAGTTCCATGCCTCAACGAATTTTGGCTATGCTGGAAGGCCAAAGGAAGCACAACATCCTACTAGGTAGGTGTACGCAATAAACTGGCATATATGTGTAGATTAACACTGTGTGTTCGAAAAACTACTTTAAATTTAGTCAGATGAAAACTAATTAGAATTCTGTACTAAGTTAAAAGTGGATTGAAGAAAAAAAAAACCAGGGAAAATTATTCACGATAATATTTTATTTAAATAACTGAGCAGTTTAAACTCTATAGTTTGTAAAAGCTCGTTGATATTTATTATGTTAAGTCGAAAAATGAAAACTGATGCTGAAGGTTAAAAGAAATATTCGACTTTTTGCAGTCCTGTGTTCAAAATAAATACATATTCAAAAAGCTTTCACATCTCTTATACATCAGAGTAGAGTCTCATTCGAATTTTTTTCACTTTATTTATTTATTATCATTAATAATATGAAAATACTAATTCATATTAAACGGTAAAATAGTATGAAATGATGTTTTCATACAATAAATGGCGCACAAATATTTAAATGAGGTAAATTCAAACGGAGGGAAAAATTAAAATTTATCAAAACGTGACATTTTCTGTTATATTAATTCGTCTATTATAAGGTGTTTCAAACCATGTCAAATAATACTTATGTATTTCAAGTGTGTTTTAGTTATTAAAGGAATTTTGGCAATGTTCTTGTTTTTCCTAAATAACATCCTGAACTTTTATCCGAGATCAATATTTTGCTGCTGGGTTGCATTTATTGTTACTTATATTATTTTTATGGGAAAACATTACTTAAGATAAGTTAAAGTTCGCAAAGAATTCTTCATTTTTTTTTTTTGAAAAAGAAGGAAAAAAAATATATTCATTTAATGTTTTGGCTCATTATAGACGGGAGAAATTTGACGAATGTTAGAAATTTTGATTTCGGCCCGCATCTTTTCATTTTTTATGGAAGGCAAAATCCCTTTTTACGGCAGCAAGCCTGATGAACATGGAAATGTGTAGATTCAGGTAGCTCGTCCACAGTGTATTAACAATTATTGAACTTGAGATATAAGCAATGTCTGACATAAAAATTCTCCTCAGAGTCCATTTTAATGTAAATAATACCTTTTACATCCAACCGTTTACTAAAATACTTGTATTCTTTTTAAGTTCCTGAAATTGATTTGCAAATGTTAACATATAAATCAACTGATATAACTGTTTAATTTCTCAGCTGCCATAACGCTCTAAATACGACACAAAAATTGTTGAAAAAAATTAAAGAGATTTCGTTATTTTTTTTTCTCCCAATAAAATATTATAACAAATAAAATTTATTTTCTCATTTATGGAACATCGAATGTGGCTGTCTATTGGCATACCTTATGGATGGCACATAAACCTTTTTTGGACGTGTCTATTATTAAACTAGAAATCAATCGCCGACGATCAATTTCACGGTCGTCATCTTGACCCTCATTTAACCTGGAACGCAACACTGTATCTGAAATTATTTAACAAGTTTCTGAGATCTATGACACGGAATTCTTATCCTCTTACTACGTACCAATAACTACCATTCTAACACAGGTAGATAGAAATTTGTCCTCTGACCTCAAGGATCATAAATTTTGCAATGTCCCTAAGATGTAGAAACAGATATATTTCCAGTCACCAATTTTCAGGTTCGTAGCACGGTAGATCGAAATCTGATCACTGATCTCGATGGATCAGTTGGATACGGATTATCGCCGCGTTTCTGAGATGTAGAGCCAGCAATACTGGTAGACGCCATTTTCACGATTTTAGTACGTATAAATCAGAGTTTGACTGAAATCTGACCTCTATTTGACCTGGAAGCCTTCAAATTGGCATTGTCAATATAAATATTGTATACAAAATAAATAAATGAATGGATGACTTATAGAGTCTAACCTGTAGCCCATACCTGGTCTAAGCTTACTTGATTGCTAAAAAAAAGCTGGCATGCCCCTTGTGTGTGTATTAATATTGTTATAAATTTAACGGATGACAATTGAGCTTGAGTTCAAAACATATAGCAAAAATAATTCTAAATTAATGTAATTATTATAAAAGTATGGATAAAAACCTTTATATAAACTAAACCGACACAAATCTATATCTTCATTAATATGAAAATAAACCATAAGAAGAATGCATCACCTTTTTACTATTCCTACAAATAGTTGTTTCAAATAATATCTACTCAAAGCATAAAATAAGCTTGAAATCTTTTTAAGGCTTTTTAATACTCAATAAGTGGCATAATCAAAATTGCGAATAATCCTGAAATTTATGAAGAATAACCTTACCAATTCCTAAAACAAACTAAATAACTATACACCAAATGACTTCCTTCTAGGATTCCAGGCATCAAATACTCCAAAACTGCGGCTAAAATATGCTGGTTTCTCAGAACCAATTCTTTTCAGACGTTGATCACCACCACGCTTCAGACGATGAATTCTTCTTTTCCCTTACTAGTTTACTAACACGATCCATACCGATAAACTTATTTATCCTCTGCGCACACTCACATAAAACATTTCTTCCTTAGACTATCGTACACAGACTGAGACAAACTAGTTTATCTTCACAGTAATTCTTCCTAATTACAACTATCTTATTCTTTTAAGTTCGTTCAAAATGGTTAGTGACGTAATTCTTATGCTGTAGTTCACTCGAGTTTTTTTGTTGCTCGGTTTCATTGTTGCTCGTTCATCTGTCGTAACAATATGTTGTAAGAGAAACCAACAGAGGCCCAAAAGATCTTCTTGGTTATCTCCGTCCTTTTCACCAATTAAAATAAGAAAACCAGATTTTATTATGATCTATAATTTATCATCAATCACATTTTTCCATTAAATGCATATTTTAAAACTGAAAGAGCTTCGTAAATAGATTCCCATTAGCATAACATGGAAATTCTCTAATATTTCTGGACGGAAATGTATTTGTAAATGCAAATTTCGTTTCATAAAACTTCGTTAATAGGAAGAGATAGAAAATTAAAAAGTAAGATAAAAATTATTAATTTTAAGGAGGTTTGTTCTAATTACAAAAACTAATTACTAAACTAAAATCTACCTCATTTAAAGCGAGATGTTACTACATATAATAAATGGCAGTTTTTATGAGCTCAATGAATTATATGGCTTTAATTCAAAGCACGTCAGGCTAGGAACTTACGGTGTGTGAAGATAGTCTAAGCACTTATATTAAACCAAATATGAACAGACTAAGTTCCTATCTTTTTATAGAGCCAATAAGTTTCTAAAAAATGTTAATATCCTGCTTGTGAGCAACCGACAGCTGCCAAAACGTTTGAATAAATATTTTCGTAAAGAACTCTTCAAAGAGATTTTATCAGTTTTTACACCTCTGTCATCGAGCTTTCCAAGTAAGTTTCCGTTATCCATAGGTATTAAAAATGTAGTCAGAGACTTTTCATCGATTAATACGTTGCAAAAAACAAATTACAGTTTCCAATATATCATTTTAAGGATATATTGGAATTATATTTTTTTATGGAAAGGCTCGTAGGATATTTCTTTCTAATATAGAGTATATGTTCATCCAAATATTTTTCATGGAATCAGAATACCAGGAAGTGCTCCAGATGATACCTTCAATTAAGACCGTGTCTAAGAAAAAAGATTAGGGGGGGGGGGAGGAATATAATGAAACCGAGCGGGAAAAAGATAAAAGGGGTGGGAGATCCAAGAAACTGGATTTCCATTGTAGTTAACCATTTTTCTCTTCGTTTTAAAGGTCTTTAAAAATGACTTTAAAATGCATGAAATATGCATAAATTTAATAATTTTTGCATCCATTACCCTTATTAGCATTCCCAAAGGGAAGGAATGACCTCCTTGTTCCCCTTATATCAGATCCTGCCTTAAATAAATTAATAGTATTGCAAAAATATATATTACGAATTTTCATCAATGCGCAAAGAACGGCAAATTCTCAGCTACTTTTCAATTGCTTAAGATTTCTATTGGTTTTAAAATTATACTTTTTTTTAAATTAATAGAGGCTGTAGTTTGCAAATTGGATGAATTACAGATGAATAAAATTTATACACGTTGAGCTACCGCAAACGAAAAATTTTAATTTCACTTATAAATGAAAAAAAATATTATTAATAAGAAGATTCTATAATGATATCACAGAAGAACTGAAGACAAATCGCCTTCTACACATCTTTAAAGGGAGGAACAGTATAGATGGATTGTAGTAGAATTCAAGGTTTGGGTTGTTTTACCTCTGAGCGGCCCTTTTTTGCACACCATGGGCTAAATGGCCAGATCACATGGACCCCAAAGGCTCAGAGAAGGTTGGGGGAGGGGACCCACTGGAACAGCTGTTGGGAGACAGATGGTAGCCTCCCGTTAAGGCCATCCAGCGTGTTCTTTAACGTGCACAGTGTATGGCTCTCTCGCACATAGATTCATGGCTTAACGTCCCATCACGACGGACAGCGGCCTTTATCGAGCCCATCGGTGCCCCCCTACTGACAGTGGGCAGGACGGGGAATTTTTCGGAGAAAAATCTCAGCGCTGACCCAGCTGGGACTCGAACCTGGGAATTACAGATTACGAGCCTGGCGCGCTACCGACTGAGCCACCCCCTAGAAATCAAGGGAAGGAATATTAATTTTTTCTTCTAGAAAATGCCACATTACTTAATATGCTATTTTATTACCAATGTGAATCCAGAACACAAGTTACGGCTTATGCCTAATGTTTATTTCTTTGATTGATGTACGTACATTTATTATTCAATGTATTCAATTCCAAAATTTTCGCAACAAACACAACTACCAAAAATTTTCGCAACAAACGCAACTACCAAAAATTTTCGCAACAAACGCAACTACCAAAAAATGTGTGTTTGTTGTATTACATCAAGAACATAAAATTAATATCAAAATCGCAGGGGAGAACTCTCCGGAAAGTTACGGAAGAGCTAAAACCTTCGAAAGGTTGTTTCTGATGCCAAATAAATTTCCCTTGTTTCATTAGAGCGGCAGAACAAGGGAAATCCCAAGTGATACTTCTGTTCACTGTCGCCGAAAGCAGAAGTTTCTCAGGAACGAAATAGAAACTCTTTCCCGTGTACAAGGAAAAAAAAAGCAAAGAATATTACTTCTTTTTTGGGTAACATAGGCGCATGGAACCAGACTTTCGAATGCGTTCCTTCCCTGAAGACTTTTGCAATGACACGACTTCCACTCTCTCTTGAGTTGCCCAAGAGCAAAATCAGCTTCATCCAATAATGCTCCGGTTTCTTCCTTCTGAGTGTTATTGATTAGATTGAGGAAGCTAATCGTCTGATCTTTGAACATCTCTGTTTAGAAAGAAAGGACAAGGATTGTAGTGCCATAGGGAGAAAAATATTATTCACCGCTACCAGAGGCAACAACTTCACGAAACTGCTGAGGAAAGGGCAAACTTAAAGTCATCAGTGTATGGAGGGTTTTCTCCCCATTTCCTATTCGTATCAGTGTTGAAAGTTTGAAACGCATTCTGTGCAACAAAACAGCTGGGACTATACTGGCAACCAGTGCTTCATTTTTTTCGAGCGCCCTCTTCATTGCATCAATGTGACTAAAATTAGATTGGAAATGTTTTCTGCTGTTTTGTTTTTTCGAAAAAAAAATAGAAATACATTATAAAGTAAAATTTAGATTTTTTAAAAATTTAAGTCAAATTGATATTTTTTGTTTGTTTTGGAAAAAAAAAGAAAGGTAATATTTCCAATTTGTCCTCTGTTTGCCTGTTACTCCGTGAAAAAAACAACTTTTTGCTTTTAGAGATAAATCAAAAACGTTTTTTGGGTTGGATAGGTATTGACGAAATATTACGATTCGCATTTTATGAATCTGTCAAAGTTTTAATTGGGCTCTCTGACTTTCGAAAAGGCTGGAAAATTTTAAACTTTTAACGATTATTGCTAGCGATAAATTTATGATAGAAATTTGATACTTTTGTGATGGATTGGGAGGGTCAAGAGGTATGCATTGACAGAAATAAATTGGCCTTTGTCCCAAGGATTGGGGAATGCAACACTTTCATTTAAGGGATAAAAGAGAAATTCTTTGAATGTTGCATTAATAATTATCACTATTTACATTTTCCCAATCATTCACAGTTCGAATAACCATTATTTTAATTGCACCAAAAGTCGGAAAATAAAAAATTTAATTCTCTTTGGAAACAAACCTCTTTGTCTTTTTTTATTATTTCTCACCTCTTTGTTTTTTTTATTTCTCACCTCTTTGTCTTTTTTTATTTCTCACCTCTTTGTCTTTTTTTTATTTCTCACCTCTTTGTCTTTTTTTTTATTTCTCACTTCTTTATCAAACCGTCGAATATTTCGATTTTTGAAACTTTGAATATTCCCCAGATGCAAGGCATAATTATTTTTGTGCTTTAATAGCTTATCATTTGAAAATGAAATTATTTATTTGCCTAGTTTCGAAATTTTAATAGAGATATATCTCATTTAATTACGAGACGGGGAGTCAAGTTTATCCAGTGTAACTATCAAAAGGAAAATATTGGCAATAATAGAATCCACTGATGAGTGCTAAATGTAAGATATAGGTTCCTTTTTCTTTACCAGTTTCAATAGATTATTTCAAATCCATCTGATAACGCTATATTATGTTATTTTATTATTTCGATATATATATTATTATTCATAGCTATATTATTTCGCTATTCAATTAATTCAAGGAATTCAAATTATTATTATAATACATCTGATATTCATGTCATTGCTAAGAATGGTCTGTATATTATTTTTATTAACTTTCAGAATAATCAAAACACCTTTCGATAATTATAATCCTTACTTCATCATGCTAGAATCAATGCCACTTGCACATAAAAAGAAATTGAGTCAGACTTCAAGCTCTTGACTTATAACAACTAATGTAAATTAACAAAAGTAGATATTTTAATTAGATTATTCATATATATTCTTGAATGTGTTGTTAGGAAAGATCATCTAATATTATGAGATTTTTTTCGAAACAGTGAGATTTATACATAGCAAGGAATGAGACTTATTAGGACATTAGGACCATTATGTTTACAAATATATCAAGTGAAAGGCAAGCATGTTGAAACATTTCACTTTATTCATGAAATATAATGAATAACTTTAAGTTTATTTTACATTCAAAAAACAATTTGACAAAGAGGTGAAAAATATGGGATTGATTTCAGGTTTTGTTTAAAAAAACACTAAATATATTTTTAACATTTTGTTACCGTTACAAAAACTAAAACTTAAAATATATATAGGTGTAATTTTTAACCTGTTTCTTTTAATTCTCAGTTCTATAGTTTTACACAGTAGCCAGAGTATAAAAGTTGATGAAAAATGTTTAAATTTGTTTCACCAAATGTGTCAAAATACTTAAAATATACTGTTTAGGAAAATATCTAACACGTTCAGAATTTTGTGAAAATATTAGACCTACAAATTGAGAAAAAATAATAAAACTCCGCTCAAAATGAACCTCCTCTTTGATAAACGAAAAAGGTTAATGCAATGCATTATTTCTCATGATACATTAATTTAATACTTATGTTAACCATAGTATTCTCTGAGTGAGCTTCTGCACTCTTTTAAATTGTTATGAATAAACTTTTGAAGTGACAAATTTCGGAATCACTGCAACGTTTTTAAATACAGTAAAATGAAAAATTAACTTCGACCAAAAATAAAAGTTGCAAAGACATTTTGACTTCCACGCTTCCATAAAATTAAATAATAGTTTTTTTGTTTCGCTTTTTTTTTTGTAAATATTAAAATTACGAATTTTAATCGTTTTCACCTTGCTAGAAAGAAATTAGGTAACTAAAGAAGAAAAGCAAATGGAGATTGCAATTTAAAGGACAAATGTTTAAAAAAGAAAAAAGTGTGATCATTGCAATTCAAAAGAAAACTTAAGCCATTTTTTATTGAATTGTTCAAAATCGGAGACAGAAAATATTTGAAATATTGAAAAAAAAGGAATAAAGTAATCCTATATGAACCCAGTTTTGAACACTAAACTAAAAAAAAAACTATATATAAACTATATAAAAAAAACTATATAAACTCTATATATATATATTTATAGATTTCTATTAAATTTGTTTAAAGAAGTGTTATGTATATATAGGATTTGATGATTGTTGTTAATTTTTATCGGAATTTCCTTGATAAGATAGAGATATTTAGTTTTATTTCCTGATTTTCTCAAGTCGAGGATTTATATTGTAATTGTAGCTATATTTACTACTTATATTTCTTGTATTAGTTATGTGATTAAGATCACCTATATTTTCCTCAGGTGTTATCATTTTTGGGTCTGACCAAGAAGTAGCTGGTGTCATGAGAGCAGTGAGAAGAAATAATGCCACTGGTACTTTCTCGTGGATCGGCAGTGATGGTTGGAGTGCTCGTGCCTTGGTGTTTGACGGAAATGAAGCTCAAGTCGAAGGCACTCTGTCAGTGCAGCCAAGAGCCCATGCCGTCGCAGGTTTCGATCAATATTTTCTCAACCTGACAGTTCAAAATAACAACAGGAACCCCTGGTTTACAGAGTTTTGGGAGCACTTCTTCAGTTGTAAGTGGCCGAACAGTACGGTCACTCCTTATAATCAAAGATACGATAGGTTTTGCACTGGAGACGAAGAAATGTCATATCAAACTGGCTATGAACCTGAGCGGCAATTGCAGTTTGTGAGTGATTCTGTATTGACTTTTGCTTATGCCTTCAAAAACATGCACAGAGATCTCTGTGGTGGAAAACCTGGGTTATGTCATAAGATGAATCCTGTGGATGGTCCTCTGTTGCTCAACTATTTGAAGAACGTCACTTTCAAAGGTAGATGAGTAGTTTATACAATTCTAGTAATAGTTAAAAATATGCAATATATTGTAGATGAAGCTTAAGTTTCTTTCCATAAGCGTTTTAGAGAATGAAAATTTTTACTGAAAATAAATAAACAACAAACTCGAGTTAAACAGAATCCCACATGCAAAAATTGTCTAAATAATCAGACCACATACAAAGCAGATCATTTGTCATACAAAGAGAAATAATTTGTTCAATATATAATTCAGACCACCGAGAAATTGTTTGCTCAATAGTTATTCAGTTTACCGAGAAATAATTAATTCGATATTTAAATCAGTTTACCAAGAAAAATATTTGTTCATTATTTAATCAGCACACCGAGAAATAATTTGTTCAAAATTTAATTCAGCGGCCGAGAAATAATTTGCTCAATATCTAATTAATCCAATCGAGCAATAATTTGCTCAATATTTAATTTAACCATTCGAGAAATAATTTGTTCAATATTTAATCCAGCTCACCGAGAAATAATTAATTCAATATTTAAACCAGAATGCGAAAAAAATATTTCCCCAATATTTAAGTCAGCCTTCCGAGCAATAATTGCCTTATTTTTTAATTCAGTGAACAGAGAAAGTAATTTACTCAATATTTAATCCAGTTCACCGAGAAATAATTAAATATGTAACCGGAGAACCCCCCCCCCCAAAAAAAAAAAAAAAAAAAAAAAAAACGTGCTCAATATTTAAGGCAACGCAACGCAAATTATTTGCTCAATAAATAATCCGAACGCAGATAAATAATTTGCTCAATATTTGATACAGACCACCAAGAAACAATTTGTTAAATATTTAAATCAGTTTACCGAGAAATAATTTGTTCAATATTTAAATCAAGTTACGAAGAAATAATTTGTTCAATATTTAAATCAAGTTACGATGAAATAATTTGTTCAATATTTAAATCAAGTTACGAAGAAATGATTTATTCAATATTTAATTAAATTTAGCGAGTAATAATTTCTTCACCTTAATTCTTCAAGCTAATATCAATAATTGCTTTTTATTACTATATTATTACTTTATTGATAATTACATAATAATAATATATTTACATATCATGATGTTATTTGAATTATTCAAAATGTTTCCCGTTATGTTAAATGCACCTGAGACATCGTTCAGCAACAGAATCACAGATGGCACTGTACAGCTGTTTTCTTTGTCCTTAATTTTAAATTGAAATTAAATTCTCGATTAACAGCTTCATGTGATATAGATCATTTGGATTCTGCGAATATCCTCTGTGTTTTATGATTCCCTACACACACATATCGAAAATCACCTGGAATAAGGTCACATGATCTGGCTAGCAAATCACTCGTTTCTCGTCGCCCCATCCATTCTTCCAAATTACCATCCAGTAATTATCTTACTTTTAATACATACTACTGAGATGCCCCATCCTCCTGTCAAAGAAATGGTGTTGGCTCAGTCAGTATCACGCCAGGCTCGTAATCTGTACTTCTCAGGTTCCAGGCCCAGCAGTGCCAGCATTAGAATTTTTCTCCACTAAACCCCCACCATGTCCTGGTTCAGAAAGGGGACAACAACCGGTTTCAGAAAGCCGCCGTCCGTCTGATGAGACGTTAAGCCGTGGCATCCTTAATCAAAGTGCAGAAGATACATATTCCATGCACGTTAAAGCAAACTCTGGATGGCCCTGACGGGTGACATCCACTGCCTTTTAACAGCTGTCCAGTGGGTCTCGTTGCCCCGATCTTCTCTGGGCACTTGGAGTCCTTGTGATTTGTTCCATTTAGATTCCTGTTTACAAAAATGTGGCTCTCTGAAATGTGACGCTCTGAAACAATCCAATAGCTTTGTTGCTAAGTGAATAACAACTTCATAATGCTGATTGATTTGAAAATCTGGTAGCACAAAACCTGTTAGCATTTCCAGGTACATATATTCCAGGCAGTGACAGTCTCTTCAAAATAAATAAGATCCTACTGTTCCTTGACTTCTTATGCCAGCCCATACAGTAGCGTCTGACACATTCAATTCCTCCGGAATAATCTAATTGTGACTCGCATCACTTAACTTCACACATTCATTTATTTAATTTCAAGGTTGCTTCATTGGACCACAGAATAAAGTAATAATATAATTATTAATAAAATGGGAATAAACTTGTAAAATTAAATTGGATAAATTACTTCTCTGCAAATGGCATATGACCCACCCTGTTCTTTGTTGTAACCACCCTGTAACGTTCAAACATATTAAAACTGTGTATGGAATATGTCTTACCACAAATTTAAACAAATGACACGAGGGGCAATTTCCTAACTAATAGGTACTGCTGGAAGACTAAGATATAACAAGCAACCCCTCGATCGATTTTCTTTGCTTCCTGTATAATAGACTGTTAAGATTTGAAACAGAGTAAGAATAGATAACAGATAACAGGAAATACAATGCTAAAATATTACTTTTAAACAACGAGTTCCAAATAATTCATAATTAACTTCAATGATACAGGCGATTAGCGTCGTCCGCCATGAAGAAAATTAGAGATTATTTTGGTCCGTCATGTCATCATATACTTGTGTACAGTTTCGGATCCAAGATTCATGGCGTCTATGGGAAAGGTTTTTCAGAAATGCATCTTTTTATAGTTAAACTGTGGATTTTTAATATTAAAGATATATGAGTTTTTATAGGAGTTATGCTTCAACGTAATGTGTGATATATACCCAAAAAAGTTATATATACTACATTTATGAAACAAATCTTGAGCCAAAAAGAAAATATACATTTTTTTCACGTTAGGGCAAAAATGTTAACGACTTGACAGAGATTTCTTTCTTGAAATAAATCACTTTCAAACAATAAAAATGATACGAGATAGTTGTTCATTTCTCTCTGTTTTATATATGTCCAGTGACTATAATATGTAAAAGTTTTACACGTATATGTGAAAGTGTAATTTGGCGCCAATAGCCTGAGCTATATTAGTAGGCTGTATTCTATACAACGTTCCCTTTTTTTGGGCAGAGTTTAAATACTGTTCTGCTTTTCTAGAATGTGTGTTATATTTAATGAAACGAGCAAATCCTATGTCAAAATTCTATGATAGTACATAACAAAAAATGCAGTTACATAACTGCATTTTTTGTCTGTGTTCCTTGTGCAAAACATGTACAATTTTAAGCTTTTTAAAACTTTCGTTTCTTTCATTATTTGCTTTTCTAGATTTCTTCTAATTTAAATGAAAACTATTCCAGAACCCACGGTTTTAGTTTGAACTGAATATGTCATTTATGTAATAAAAGAAGGTGTCTGTGTGTGTGTGTGTGTCTGTCTTTGGCAGCATAGTTCATCGAGAAACCAACGTATACGCTTCAAATATTTTGAGAATGTTTCTGGTTGTGGTACAGATTGCATTGCCAAATTTCAGGTCAAAAGTCCAAAAGGGGGGTTTGCTAGAAGCAAACATATTTACCATGATATTCCTACGGGAAACGAGAATCGCTGTCATATTTAATCTTGCCATTTACTGCTCCTTATCTCTGAAACAAAAGAGCTAAAATTACATTTAAACATACTGCCGTTGCCAGATTCCCCACATTTCCAAAGGCATTATTTAAGCGTTCCATTGCTGCTAGGGACCTGATGTTCTAGCCCAACATGGGGTCAACAAGGGAACCTGCCTTCAAAATATGATTTGAATTTTCGATCAAGTACGTCGGGAATTACAGGATGCCTAAATCTCTCGAAATAAAATTCCCGATAGGTTGCGACAAAGCCACGGTCTATGAGAGCGCGAGCTGCGTCAGCAATGACTTTTGGCACACCAGGAAACTCTGCGTGTTTAAATTGTGCTAAAGTGTCGGTTGGGGGGATACTCACAAAACTAACCTTTAGTGCAATAAATAACAGAATATGCAGATTAAAAGTGAGTTCCGAGCTGTGAAAACTTGTGCAGAAACGAAGCCACGGGACAAATGGGACCCAGTTTTTTAAACCAATCATCGGAGCACTTTGAGGAGATTGTGCAGGAAATTTGGACCTCTCTTTATTTCGGGGTGGGGGGGTGAGTCCCGAAGGACCCACCATCCATGAGGAAAGCACGTGCTCCGTCTCACGACACTACACATACTTGGCAAAGAGAAGCCTAGAAGTAGAAGATGAAGTTTGTCTCAGAGGAGACCAGAAGGGACTTGGAGTATGGGTGGTGTTAAAGGAAGTGCTGAGTGCAGCCCAGGAGGAAAGTAGGAAGATAAGTAAGAGAGCGACAGCAGCTCCTGGTCTCAAAGGAGAGAGTCCCGGAGCTGGCAGACGAGCCAGCTTATGTCTCTCAAGTCTGCCCAGACACGGGCACTTTCAATGGACACTGTGACCAACTCGCCTGCTACCTCATTGATCGCTAGGAAGTCCCTGAGTTCGTTAGCGAACCCTTCCATAATCGGACACCTGAGGATGTAATGCCCGACATCTGCTTCTGGAGCCCCGCAGCCGCAGTAACTGTGGGTAGCGATCTTAAACCGCTCCAGATATTTGGGGAAGCTCCCATGTCCCGTAAGGACCTGCGTCAAATAATGGTCAGAGGACATCAGGGATAGACTGACCCTTTTCAAGAATGTCTTTGTTTGTAGACCATTCTCAGTCGTATCACAGAGCCTCTGCCATTCCGTTATTATTCTTCGACTAATTATAGATTTCAAGGTTGTTTTTGAAGTCTTTACCACTAGCACAGGTTGAGTATTATTATCTGCAGAGCGGGCCAGTTCGTCTGCCCGCTCATTCCCTTAATGACCTACATATGCCTTGATCCAGGAGAAGGAAACTCTGGGCATGTTCTGATTGCCCAGGATGCACTTGATTTCATTTACTATCTTATGCCTGTTGTTTGCATCCTCAAGTGCTTGCAGAGCTGCCTGGCTGTCCTTGTACAGCCGTATGTCGTTTTTCTGACCGCCATCATTGAGGGCCCAGTTGAGGGCCTCTCTGATAGCGAGCAGCTCCTCTTGGAAGGCTGAGCCATTATTCGAAACCCTCCTATTATAGTCATACACCTTGGCTCCTTGATTGTAGACAGTGAAGGCTAGGCCCACACCATCCTCGCTCTTGGAACCATCGGTGTATATCTCTGATCCTGCTCCTGATGGTAACCCCTTGGACCAGGATACACATAGTCTTTTTGTGGGATGGAGTTCCCACTTAACAGTATTATTTTCATACTCCTCGGGGTCATACTGAACTCCGAGGAATGTTGCTTTCTCTTTAGCCTGCAAGACTCTAAAAATGGTCGCTTCTTTGGCGACCGTCAAAATTAGCGGAGGGATCCCTGCTCTCACCAGGAGGGCATCCGTAGATGTTGTCCTGTAAGCCCTGGTGATACGCAGTAAAGCTGGTCGTTGGGCAGCAAGCAGCTTTCTACACATTATGGAGTGGTCCGTCAGGCGTCACCAGGCACCCGCACCATATGTTAGGATCCGCTCCGTTCTCCTCAGGTAAATTTCTTTGAGGACTTCGCTTCTGAGTCCGCATGAGACGCGAGCCATTCACCCCAGCTTGCACATAACATTTGTGCATTTCGCTTTTAAGTCCTGCAGGTGCGGAATCCAGCTCATCCTCTCATCCAGAGTGATCCCCAAGTACTTTAAAGTCGTCATGTGGCGAATGTTTTCGCAATTTAATTTATAAATAGGGTACCTCTTTTTGAGGACACCCTCTTTAGCAACAGTCATGGCTGTTGTCTTAGAAAAGCTGAACCCTAACTTATTGCTTAGACACCATCCTTCGAGTATTGATAATGCTGCATTGCCAGCAGTCTCCAGTCTTGCTCTGGAGGGTGCTGTTATGACAAGCAGCATATCATCAGCGTAGGCCTGGAGCCAGACGCCCTCTGGTAGGGTCAACTCCAGGGCAGTATCAGCTACCAAGTTCCAGAGGAATGGTCCACTGCACTAACCCTGTGGGCAGCCTCTTTCCAAGTTTCTTGAAGCTGTCCCGCTGGAATGGGTGTATCTGACCATCCTCTCACTGAGGTAATTGGCCACTAGAACAAATATGTTCCTGGGACAGGAACAATCTTTTAATCTTTTTAATATTGCAGGCCACCAGACGTTGTCAAAGGCGCCCGTCACGTCTAAGGCAATCAGAGAGGTATGCATCTTGTGCATTTTATTTACCTTAACGATGTCCACTTTTCCCAAAACCGGCAACAGACATATAGGTCTGTATGATCTTGCTTCTGCCGGATCTCTGCCTGCCTTATTAAAAAGGACCAGGTCTGCCTGTTTCCAGTTTTGTGGGAAAGCTCCCAGTTTCAAGCAAGTGTTGAAGAGCTGGATGAACAGATCTTTATGTTCATTAAACACCTGAGATATGATTTCCACAGTCAGACCATCGTGTCCTGGGGCTTTGCCCCGGGCCATATCTCTGATAACCTCTCCTACTTCCTCTTTCGTGAAAGGAACGTCATCTGGCCTATCCGGTGGTATCTTGCTATGTTCCCTAAGGATTTGATGTTCTGCATCATCAGAGCTCCTGTCATCTTTAGGGAATAATTTAGCTAACAGTACCTGGATTGTTTCGCTAAAGGAAGAGGTCTTGGATCCGTCTTCTTTGCGAACATATTCAATCGTCAGGGGTTTTAACTTCTTCTCCGTAGCCAGCTTGTACTGCAGAGTAAATGGGTTCAGTGCAGAGACATCACTGCAAAACGTTTGCCAGGAAGCAAGCTTATACTCAGCTTGTTCCTTCCTATATATTTCCTCTATGGTGCTTCTCTCCCCATTGTGACACCTTTGATATCTTCGTCTAAGAGCTCTTACCCTTTTACTCTTTATACTAAGCTCAGGTGTCCACCAGAGCACTGATCTACTCTGGTTGCCTATTCTGGGAGGAAAAATAAACACCCAGTTTATGGAGGAAGAATAAAAACCAGTTCTGGGGATAAGAATAAACACCCAGTGGACTAAGAGCTCTTACCCTTTTCCTCTTTATACTGAGCTCAGGTGTCCACCAGGGCACTGATCTATTCTGGCTGCCTATTCTGGGTTGCCTCTTAAAACAAAAGGTTGTCTCACATCCAGTACCAATACACTCCATCAGTTCTCTCAAGATGTCATTTAGAGAAGCACAATCTCCTATATTCCTGACGTGCTGGCTGATCTTCACCAGTTCTGGTGTCACACAGTACAGGAGCTAACACCACTCAGGAGTCCTACCCACCGCAAACCGTTTTGCATGTTGTGGGGGAGATGTTGTTCCACCCACCTGGAACATGATATAGTTGTGATCGCTGTTAGAGAACTTGCCGCTAACGCACCAATTCTGGACCATAGGAAACATCCTAGGCGTTACCAGGGTCAAGTCGATCCAGCTCTGACCTCTTGGGCCTTTAAAAGTAGCTGGTGTATCCCAATCATTTAATAGAAATAGATCAGCAGAGTTGATAAAATCCAGAGTCATATCACCTCTGACATCTTGTCTGTTTGAACCCCACAGGGGATGCTTCGCATTGAAGTCCCCGCCTACTATAACGTTCTTAGAGTTAACTCGAGTCAGGACGCTTTGTAACTCGGTCAACAAGTCCTCTATGTTGTTATTTGGAGGAAAATAGATGGAGATGGCGTGTACTAATAATCGTCCGTAGCCTATCTTCATTACTACAATGGTTTCTGTGTGATATGCCAGGACGGCATTCACTTGGGATTCAAAACGACAACTCCAGCTTTAGGCTTGGTTCCTTTAATGCAAAATAACCTGATGGTCAGAGGGAGCCCCCTAATGATATTCTCAGTGTAGTAAGGTCGACAACATCGATTCCTTCTTCATTTATCTGCTGGCTGAATTGGGCCATTGTGGCCCTTGCCCCGTTTAAATTTATCAGTAAATATTTCAGACTTGCCCTTTGACCACCTGGAAGCCTACTGCCCATAGTCAGTGCACTTGCGCAGCAACTTCAATTCATGACAGTACGACTTACATTTTGTGTCCATCGCACTGTGGCCAATGTCATACTTGGCCCCATGTTCCTTGTTTTCCAGTTTGCAAACTATGCACTGCGCCATTGGCTTCTTGCACTCCTTATATGAGTGCTTGCCCGCACACTGTGAGCACCGCTGCGTCTTCTTCTCACAATCCTTTTGCATGTGCCCAAATGCATAGCACTTATAGCATCTGAGCACCCTTACATAAACTTTAACAAAGCACCTTGACCATCCTACATTAAGCTTACCTACATCTAATAACTTTCTGTGGGAGGCACTACTGACCTCAAACACACAGTGGACTGTGTTCTCCACTCTTGATCGTACTGTGAACAGCGGGGCTAGATCCGCTTGTTCTTCATTCAGTCCATTCTGACTATGGATGACCAGCTGGAGGTCCTCGTGGCGGATGTCCTTATCCACGATGCAGACCATGACTTTAGACCTTAGCCTTTTGGCTGACTTGGCCTCGAGGGTGTCTTTGAGTGAATCACGGCTCTCTACTGCCTGTTTTAGACAGTCCAAGTCACTCTTTGAGCTGCATTCCACTATTACACCGTTAGACCTCATTGGCTTCACGGTCATTACCCCAAAATTTAAATCTGTTGGGTTTATGCTACTCTTAAGGCTATCCCTTAATTCAATGGCTGTCTTCTCTTTATTCTTAGAGAATATCAGCAGGGTATGCCTTTACTTCAGGGGAGTGGGCTTTTTGGTCACCACTGAACCGCCCTTGCCTGATCCTTGGCCACCGACAGCCTTCACATAGGTCGGTGGCTTCTCTTTTACTGCTGGAGGACATGCAGCTCTTTCCGAAATGCGCCCTCTCATGGTTGCAATCTCTATCTCCTGGTCACAGACAATGGTGTGCAGCTTCTTTGCCGCACCCATTACTAAGTCTCGTAACTCATTTTCCGCTCTGAACCTGAACATCGCTACCGCGAGTTCCTCCAACAGGCCAGCCGCAGTCGCTAGCCTACCTGAACCCACCTCGTTGACCGTGGGTTCTTCAACTTTTTCCGGGGCCTTACCTGCACTTGGGCTCCCTTGATCTACTCCTTTATCTGGGTCCTCAAAAACCTGTGGAGGCCCATCCCTTACAACTTCGGTACTTGTGGTGGGAGGGGGAGTCTCCGGGACTTCCTCCACAACCACTTCAGGATCAGTAGCTTCTATGGGCTTACTGTCCTTTTTTCCTGTCCGTTTACTTTTTTCTCCTGATTCCGTCGTCAACTTCGTCTTTTTCAGGGTGTGTTTGGGTTATTCCACCCAGGCGGTCTCCACCCACAACCGAGCCCAACAAGGGGAGGCCTCAGAGTTAAATTAATTGCTCGAGGTACCTCAGAGCTGCGCCCAGGTTATACCCAGACTTCGGATCTCCCCTCGGACCAGACCATGATCCGGGCTGTGGCCCGGAACTAGTCCGGGTCCCAGCCCGGACCCAACCCCTATCATCAAGAATCACCTCCACCCGGTTGGCTCCGCAACTGCCCCTGACCCACCCCGGTAAAGGGCTAGGAGAGGGGATGCCTCATGAACCGATTGATCTGAGTGAGCCAGCTCAGACCGCCCGTTTTATTGAAGCAGGGGCCAAGGACTGTGTATTGGGCTACCAGCTTGCCTGACCCTCAACCGCCAGGATCCCCTTTTCCACATTACGGGTCTCCACCCACGGTAAACTGGTGGGCCACTCATAGGCATGGCGACCATGTCATACTCCCCGCCTGCCCTATTGGGCCCAACCTAATCATCAACTCTGGCCACCTACTTTCCTATTTGGTACATTGCTCAATTTTAGCAATCTCGGCCAGTATCCTCCCTTGAGTCCAGCTATGGAGGTGAGGCCCGCACCCTAGGACATATAGGGTGCATGACCCGGTTGGAGTCCAGCAAACCACCCACACGGAAACAGGAATTTGGCGGAATAAAAAGGGGGGAGGACAGAAATCCATGTCCAAAGGACCAAGGACTCCTATCCTTACCCGTGTTAAGTGTTGCGACCTCAACCTAATCTCTCCGAATGATTACGTGACCAGTGAACCTGAAAGAGAATACATACTTTGGGAGAGGAGCCTGCGTCTCTTGACACAGGCAACCTCTCCCGTATGGTTACAGACCTGTAATATTTGGCTCTCCCCTTAGCCACAGGCCTCTGCACGCCTTTACACTTTTATAGTGGGTTCACCTTTCACACTTTCCTCATCCGCAGTCCTTTACTGCAGTTCTATTACTTTTTCTTACTGCCAGTAATGTAATTTACCTTAATTTTCCATCCAACACATCAACTCGTCTTACTCCTCCTTTCCGATTTTTCTTATTTTTCTTATTTTTTCTTTTTTTTTCTTATTTTTCCATTATTTCCTTATTATTCATCTTGTGCTTTATATCTGCACTTTTCCTCCCATCTTTCTTACTACCACCAACTCATCTATCTTACATTCTCTTCTATGTCTCCTCCTACAGCCCACCTACAGCTGTACTCAAGCATTTGTGGCTGTGGGCTTTGCCAACTGACATCCACGCACCTTAGTGCTCCCCTGTGGTGTCATCTCTCCTCTGCATGGGAAATCTTAGTCTGGTCTTTCCGTCTCGGCCTGTCCGACATGAGTAACTCTAGTCGGCATAGCCCTCAACTTCGCTAAGGCACGCAAGCTCCCTCACCATGACAAGGACCCTTCACCCTTCGAGGAGGAGGAAATTTGGACCATGTGGTCAAATATCACGGGAGCCATAGGGCAGCAAAATCTGTCGTAACGGAAATAAAAATCTCTATAGTTTAGGTAGAAACTAAGCCACGAGCTAGGAGAGAGCTCGCTGACATCAACAAGAACCCAAGCAAACACCGGGAATTTTTTTTTCGTGTTGAAAATATGTCCTAAAATGTCAGGGGAGAGGGGGTAGTACTTGCAAAATTTATCTTTAGTGCAGTGAAAATAAAAATATACAGATTAAAAGTGACCCCCTGTACAGTGTCGGATGCCGTTCAGGTAGTATTTAATAAATGTATCTGAAGTCAGACGAACTATACCATAAAAACATCCAGGTTATCTAATTATTGGCAAAGTTCGAAAAATCTCATTAATCGCATCTGATGTCATAGAGAGAACCGTATTAAACCTAGATATGTTCTTGTTGTTAGAGACGATAAACGGGAAAAGGTCAGAAGGAAAGCTGCCGTGATTACCAATCATTGTTTGACCCTCCAGGGAATGGAGGTCGTCGATAATCATAAAGTCGGAGCTCAGCATTGGGAGACGCAATTCCTGCGATAGGTAGTAAAGGTAGTGAGATATTGTTGGTGCTTTTTGCATTAGAGAAGACACTTATAACCATCGCAAACAGACATCACATGAAAGGAAACATTACCAAAAATAACAAATCGGGTATCTGAAAATTTGTTCGACAATATTTTTTGACAGAAATTTGCTCGACGAAAATTTGTTCAAAATGGAACTTTGTTCGACGGAAATTTTTACGATTGAATTTTGTTCGACGGGAATTTGCTGGAAACGAAAATTTGTATGATTGAAATTTATTCGAAACGCATATTTTTTTAAAGCAGTAATTTGTTAGACGGAATTTTGCTCGAAACGTAAATATACTCTTCGGACATTTTGTCGAAAGTTTGAGAATTGAGAAATATTGAGGAGCTGATAGAAGGCGTACTCCTCGATAAGGTGCCTTCTGGTTTGTCACTGCGAAATCATCGAAAGAGTGGGAAGGGGTGGCTAGTAACAAAGCCGATAGAAAATAAGGCTGAGTTTTATTTTAGAAAGAGTAAAACACTTGTTTTTCAAACAATCTAATAGTAGTTACTTCCTTATAGTTTTCATTATTCTTATAAACAATTGTCAGAGCTTTGAAGAAGAGGGATTACACTGCTCCACAGAAAATTCCACACCAGGAAGCATTTTTCGAAGTGCCATACAAATAATTGGGTGTATGTCGACAGTTGGGTTATGTAAATGATGGCAGTTGCAAACCAATCACGTGATAGATGAGGTAGATAACAGGGCAAAACGGCTCGACGTAGCTCAATTTGTTCATACTCGCCTGGACGTGTCGAACACTGCATCAGAGTGATCTCAGTGGCGAAAGCACATGTAAAAAGTGAGAATGTCTGGGCGACGTCATCGAGAATCCTACCATCACATGGACACCTTTATCAAAGGCTTCATCATAGGGCTGCATATAGCTGGTTGGTCCCTGCGTCACATCGCGGCAGAAACGCATCAGGTTGCAACAATTGTCTGCCTAATTTAGCGACAGTGTTTGGAGGAAGTCACTCTGTCGCCGTAGTGCGGATGAATATAAGCGGACGTCAGAACGCCTCGATCGCCACATTCGACAGCAAACCATAGCAGCTCTACAATACACAGCGGACAACATTTGATGCAGTATACAGGAGCTACAGACCTCCCCGTGTAGACAAGGACTGTGAATCGCAAATTGGCTGAGGCAGGTTTGCACTCTCGCCAGCCATTGCAACGGCGACCACTCATCACAGCACATGGTCGCAGAAGGTTGCAATGGTGCACCAGACATTCGTGGCGGGATGAACGGAACCATGTCGGGTTCAGCGGCGAATCTCGCTTCTGACTCAGTACGATTGAGACTCTGGAGACGACATGGTCACCAGGCTGATCTTGCGATCATCTGTGAGTGTCATATGGCTCCTCAGCCTGGTGTCATGGTTTTGGGGCTATCAGTTTCAACAACTGCTCCACTCTCTTACACATAGTGGTTACGATTACAGCACGATGATACGTCTATGAGGTGCTGTAGCCCGTTTTTTAATGTATCTCCATGGTGTCTCTGATGCCCAGTTTCAACACAATAATGCCTTCACACACACTGCCAACATCATCAGACAATGCCTACAAGTGTCTCCAATAGAGAACGTGATATCATTGGCAAATGACTTAACACCACTGAACGACCCCCTGGCAATGTCGATGAATCATGGACATAGTTCAACAAAGCATTGTCCGCAATACCTCAGCAAAGGTCAACAAAGCATGGTCCGCAATACCTCAGCAAAAGTCAACAAAGCATGGTCCGCAATACCTCAGCAAACCATCTATGGACTTTTCCACTCAATGCCAGGCCGTATTGCAGAATGCATAGCCCAGCATTGGCGGTCTAACGACCAATTGACTCAGGCCACATTATACTGTCTCTTGTCCCATAGAATTCATGTAATCCCTCAGAAAATAAATCACTTCTTTCCCACCTACTTGTCTATATGTGTGGTAAGTTTTGTCTCATTTTGTGCATTCCTTCATGGTGTGGCATTTTCTATGTGGAATAGGGTGGGCCGAAAAAATTCAAAATTTTTTTCAAGCCGTAATACCGCGGAAAAGTTGCGAATTGGGAAGACTAAAAAGGGGTTAAAAAAGAAATAAAATCGGTTTATATCTTCCGGTCGCGCATGTGCTCTAAATTTGCCGAAATTTGGAAAAATTCACATTTTTACGATAATTTTTAACATTTTTATATTAACCTCTTCCCGAATGTAATAGCTCAAATTCTTATGTATTAGAACCACAGAAAATAATGTTTAAATATTATTTCAAACCATCAACATCTTCCGGTTGCGCATTGCCTTCAAAGTTAACGAAATTTTGAAAAAAATTTACGAATAAAGGTAGATCACAGTTCAAGGAATAAAACACTAACAACTTACATGTTCTTTATATTTGTTCTTTATTGAATACAAGTTTAAATGTTTAAAAACAAATTATTTTAGACCATTAGTAATATTTATGAACAGATTTTTTTATTCAAAAAACTAAGTTTTTGTATGAAGAGTCGTAAGTCCAAGAAACTCATGTTGAACAATTGAACATCTCCGTTTTCACTCATTCTTAGCTGAAGGTACTTTGAAATCGGATTTATGGGCGAAGTTAGGCATGGTTGACGAGGACAGCAGAGTTGTTCTGATAAAACCATCCCTAGACTCAGCTCCGCAAACTTTTCCTGAGGCTTCTTCTGTCGCGAGTTTCACACATCGTTCAACTGCCTGTGTGTGAACTGGGAATGTCTTGAATGTTATATTCCAATTAGGGACTGAGCCACTTTGAATATGTGATTTAATCTCATCGTCACTGATATTTTTTAATAATGGGGGAGAAGATAAATCACAGTCCATCCAGTTAATTATTTCCGAGTAGTCTTGAGCCTTGAAATTGAGTTTTGGCGGCATGAATGTTCTGATAGTTGTTCTCTTTTGATCTAACTGTCTCGTCTTTAGAATTCGTCGAAGTCCAAGCTCTCTTATGTGTTTTCTATTATCTTGTGTCATGGCTAACATTAAATGTTCTGGATGAGCGAAAAAGCCATTTCGTTCGATCACAGGGTCGACAATATTACGTAAATCTTCAGGCAGGTACCTTGAAGATTGTATTGATTGGTACACAAGTTTTGGTCCCTCTGTAAAGTATTTACTTGTTTTAATACTAAACCACATTGCCATGTATGACTTCAAAATAAATACAACTATTTCTTGAAGTTCAGGTGTGGGACTTTCTTGGGAGTTCGATTTGCTGTTGTCAACCACCTCGAGTGTGACAAGCGACCAGGATCTCGTACAGCCAAATCCTCTTTACAGTTTCCCGACTTTATTGCCATGGAAATATCGAGTAGATATTGCTGATCCTTACTTAGTATACTTCTGTCTATTGTGGGGATCTGACAGCCAATACTCTTGAAGCCAATCACTAGACTTTATTCGCAGCCACTTAGTTTTTCACCGATTGGCCCTCTCAAAGATTTCGGACCCGTTGATTTACCGTCTAGGTATTGAAACAGATGCCGGAATGGCAGTTCATTGAAATGGAGAAGTCAAACTGCCCATTGTAACGGTTTCCCCAAATGTATTTCGATTCGGCGAATCAGACTGTTTTTCCAACCTGTATTAACAGCAGTGCCATCACATCCTATGACAACTAATTTTTCAAGAGAAATACCACGACCAGACAGATAAGAAATAATAGTAGTGACCAGTAGGAAGCTTGTTTGATGAAAAATCTTTATGTGTACCAAATATAGGGCAATCAAATACCTGTCTTGTGATGATTTTCTTTGGTACAGCCATAGTACATCACCGTTAAGTCACAAAGTTACAAAAAATGCCATAACACAAAACCAACATTGAAATAAATGCAAATGCCAAAATAATAACTGGAAGAGCGAACGAAACACACATCAAACACGAGGAATAAGTGCAGACTGACAGAACAATGGCGCCGCACGATTGCGAGAGTGGTAGGTGGGGGGAGCGTCGTGGTCATTGACCCGAGCGAGTTACAACGAGCGCGAGAATTTGTTAGATTTGACAGCTGTTGCGCGAGCGGAAGACCTTAACCGATTTGAACCATTCGTTTTTCTAAATCATTATCGGTTCGAGTAAGAGTCGACTAGAGCTATTACATTTAAATATTTACAAGTTAAGAAAGATAAAAAATTATCGTAAAAATATAAATTTTTTCCAAATTTCGGCAAACTTTAGAGCACATGCGCGACCGGAAGATATAAACCGATTTTAATTCTTTTTTACCCCTTTCTAGTCTTCCCAATTCGCAACTTTTCCGCGGTATTACGACGTGAAAAAAATGTTTGAATTTTTTCGGCCCACCCTAATATGGAGCACTGAGTATTAGAAATTAAAACTAGAGTATTTTCAGCGACTGTACATTTCGTTTCCAATAACTAGTGTCCATACCTAGAATACATAGATAAATAATTTGGGGGAGAACCAAGGTGATCGGATCTAGCCAGAACGAACTGATACGCAGTTTCTGTGTATGTTTTGCTTTTCCTTTATTTCAGTATTCTTTCAAAAACGTTATACAATATATATATATACAGATGAGCCAAAACATAAAACCACTTACCTAATATGACGTAGGTCCTGCTCTCGCCGCCAAAAGAGCTCTCACCGATGAGGCATAGATTCAACGAGATGTTAGTTGAATTCTATGTTGAATTAGTTGATTCAACAGAAGATCCCGCAGTTCCCGTAAATTACATGGTTGGTTTGATGTTGCTCGTACCCGTTTCTCCAACTCAAACCACAAATCCTCGATAGGATTCAGGTCCGGCGAATTTGGGGGGGGGGCATGGCAATAAATGGAATTACTCATCATGTTCTAGTAACCATTCATGAACCTTTTTCACAGTGTGACATGGGGCATTGTTTTGTTGAAAGACGCCATCTCCGCCAGGGAATACAGTCGCCATAAAGGGGTACAATTGGTCTCGAAGTGTTCTCCAAGAAAATATTACCCAGACCATCACAGGCCCTACCGCCGCCTGGATCCGTTCCTCGGTGCATCCAGGTGAGAAGGCTTCGGTGGGTAAATGTCGCACACGAGCTCGTCCATCCACATGGTGTAATAGAAAACGGGCTTCGTCTGACCATGCGACCCTCTTCCAGTTTTCTATGGTCCAATGTCGATGATATGTGCCCACTGCAAGCGTTGACAACAGTGAACGGCTGTGAGCATAGGCACACGAATGGGTCATCAACTGTGGAACCATATCCAAAAGCTTACAATGAACTGTGTGTTCGGACATATTGGGTCCTTTACCAAAATTGAAGTTATGGGTAATGTCAGCCACAGTAGCTTTCCTATTGCTGCAGAAAAGATGAGATAGTATGCGCTTACCTCTGGATCAATAAATTGTGGCCAGCCCATGCCTTGTCGACAGCTCGGGTGTCACCTGTTTCGGACCATCTTTGATAGGTACTAACTATTGCAATGAGTGAGCAGCCTACCAGCGTCGCTGTTACCAAGATGCTCTAACCAAGGCTCTTGCCATAATGATCTGGCCTTTGTCTAAATCAGATAAATCCTTTGATTTTCCTATGTTGAGACGAAACGAAATACTGCCTGCGAGAGCTCCGACCCAGATATTATATATATATATTACTCGCGACCTTGGTACATGACATTGATAGGCTGCACGTGCAGTTCTTTGCATAACACAGAGGTGATTTTAATATATTGGCTGATCGGTGTATATCCTAATATTTTTGACTACCTTTCAAATTTTTGTTTATAAATGGTAACTAGGCATAAGCTGGAAGGAGAGCTGTGTATCAATTCCCAGTTATGATGCAAAGAACCAGCCAGGTCCGAACCTGCCTTTTCATGCTTCAGGCCGTTGGTACCTTTCAAAACATGTATTCTCTTGTGGAAGGGAATGGAAAGGGAGGGCTGGAAGATAAGTGTGACCCACATATCTGGTCATCTACGGCAACTTTTTTCTTTTCTTTTTTCTGCCCTATGGAGGAGTGGTCAGCTTCATAGGTCTTGGTGCTGACCATTTATACCCACTGGAATGGAATGGTTTATGGCTTTGAGCTTGATTACGGATTCTGGACTTGCTGCACTGGTTACACTCTGTAGAGGAAAAATCTGCCACTGTGTTTTCTGTTTGCCTGTGGGTTACCAGCCCTAGGTGAGCAGAGGCACAGGATACCTTATATCAGTTGGTGGATAATAAGGCCATTGCAGGTACCTGAACCTTCACTTAGTTAGTTTATGAATCGCCAACTAGAAAATTTAAAGAGAAAAATTAAAGAAAAGTTAGAAAAATTTAAACAAAAATTAGGAAAAATTAAAGAGTCCTAAACTGGGGTAATGTCCTAAACAAAAGTCCTAAACTAGAATTATGTGTCTTATGCAGGTATCTGGTTCTCGAAAAGGTTCATCGGGAAAAGTGGTGCAGAAATTCCTTCCAGCATGGGTGACCTCAGCCTATAGCGGTAGGGGAACAGGTCTTTGCCCCTGCCTACGATTAAAAGACTGTTTGATATTGTTGGCCCTACCTCTCTCAATAAACCAGTTTTTTTAAGAATCCTACTAATCATTTTCTCTCTGCGGCTATGTGGATATTGAGGACGTTACATAGAGATTATTATCTTGACATCCTCATACAGGAATTCCAGCGTTATAACCTAGCTATTCTAGGCTTGTAAATGACCATATGGACAGGAAAAGGTCAGATAAAGCCAAAGCATGCGATGATAGGCATATTAGGCATTGTGACAATCGTGGTTTGCGTACTGCTAAAGTTGAGAAAGAAGAGGATCAGTTTAAATAGGGCTTTTCTTGAAACCAACAGTACTCGTTTGGGTAAAAGGGAACAGAGGAAACAAAATTATTTGAGTGATAAGGCTATGGAGCTTATTTTTGAAAGAAGATAGTGCAGGATTAATAAGAATCAACACCCTATTAGTCCTAACAGACGAGATTACAGTGAGTTTAATAAGCGTGTAAAGGATCAGTTAACAGCTAATAGAATCTTGGCTGACAAAGAAGAGGAATCAGTTTAACAGCACAACAGCAGGGGATTGTACCAGATAGATAATGTTTTATGTGGGAAGAAACAGACAGATAAACAGTGATTAACGGATAAACATGGTATGGTGGTTGAAAGTGAGGATTCTGTGATGTCTAGGTGGACTGAGCATTTCAGAGTTGTTCTAAACAATATGATTATTTTTACTCCCATTCTTTCGAATGAAGATAGATGCATTACTGCCTTTAATGATTGCCCTATATCACATTCTGAAGTTACCTTGGCTATCTCTAAATTAAACCTGCATAAATTCCCAGGGTGGTTAAAACGACCACTGTAATGCTTAGAGCTGGAAATATTTGTGTTGTCACATGATGATTGAAATTTTGAAAATTTTCAAAAAATTTCAAAAAATTTCAAAAGTATTGTCCCTAAAGATTTTACTAGAGCTATTATTATCCTTATTTTTTTAAAAAGGTGATCGTAGTTATTGTGATAATTCTAGGGCAGTTAGTTTATTTCCGTTGCAAATAAATTATAGGGAAATTAGTTTATTTTCTGTTCCAGGTAAATTATAGGAGAATTAGTTTATTTTCGGTTCCAGGTAAATTTTAGGGGAATTAGTTTATTTTCTGTTCCAGGTAAATTATAGGGGAATTAGTTTATTTTCTGTTCCAGGTAAATTATAGGGGAATTAGTTTATTTTCTGTTCCAGGTAAATAATAGGGGAATTAGTTTATTTTCCGTTCCAGGTAAATAATAGGGGAATTAGTTTATTTTCCGTTCCAGGTAAATTATAGAGGAATTAGTTTATTTTCTGTTGCAGGTAAATTATAGGGGAATTAGTTTATTTTCTGTTCCAGGTAGAGTTTTTTAAAAAGATTTTTTGTGCATCATTATACTTAATATAATTACGAATTTAGTTAATGGAAACTGCGTGATGAACAGTGCGGATTCAGAAGTGGCAGGGGATGTATGATCAAATATTTTCACTTAGGCAGATTCTGGAGAAATGTTTAGAGTTTCGGAACGTTTGGTTGCTAACTTTATAGATTTCAAAAAGGATTTTGACTCCATTGATCGACATAATTTGTGGTTAATCGTTCGATCATATGGAATACTTGAAAAGTTAGTTAGCATAATGAAAGCTCTTTAATAATATTGAGCAGTTGCGCACTCAGGATTTAATCTTGGGGGGAGCCGAGTTGAACGGATAAAATATTTTTAATGGAAATTCAATGAAATTCATTAGGTGATTATAAAAATTTATTTAAAGAATAAAGTCCCGTTTTCTTTTCTTTTTACAAAGCTCTTGAATTACTTCAGTCGTGGTTGCATTAATCGCTCTGTGGATATACAGTATAGCAAAGCCAGTCTGTCCAATCGTGATTATATCATGGTAGATCTTAAATAGGTTTTGAAAATGCGCAAGGTGGAAAATGACCTTTCACTGACACATGTTGTTACCGGAAGCGTTGCAAATATTTTTAATAAGTTATAGATGTTAGGATATATCATTTTGTCACACTTCGAAACTGCATCAATGACATTTTTTGCATGGAGCAATTGCAAACGGTTTTTCAAAATTTTTATACCACAACTTGAATTCGGCGTTCAAAATTGCTGGATTTGTAGAAGGCAAATCACGGGTATATAATTCAAACAACTGACTAAATCTTCCATTGCACTGGGTGTTGGAGCATCTTTTCCATTCCATTTGGTAGAAGAGTAAAAAAAATGTTTCGAAATGTTGCGGTGCCGAGTGAAACGTTCATGTAGTTGAGTCAATATTTGGTCAATAAATGGAATGAAAATAGTTCTCCTGAAATACTCTTCTACATAATCGCCTGGAACATTGGACCTTAATGTTTGTTTTGATGCAGGTCTTGGCTTTTTAATGTCAATATTAAAATTATTCGCTTTTATACATGTTTCATCGTAAATATCTTTAAAAGAAGAATCTGGTGTTTCACGAGCGGTATTTAATTGAGCGATAACATCATCAATAACATTTAGGGCAATTAAGAGGTCACTGTAAGATTTTTGCATTATTTTAGACAATGGTAAGGTGTACGCAAATATATTTTGCAAACTAAATAAATATATTATATAACCAAATTCGCACAACGAATTATTCAAAAGTTTTGCGTTAGAGGACGAGTCTCTGTCTTCCGAAGAAATGATTGTTTCAAGACTATGAATCACTGCATCATATAATTGCATTATGGTCATGATGGCTTCATGGCGTACCACCCACCTAGTCGGGCAAACTTGGCGTAGTTTCTGTCTCTTAGTATCCGATGTATGTTTATCAATATTGTCAACAAGGACGTCCTGTCTCTTACAGGTATTGAAGAAATTGTGTACCTTTTCAATTATGCCAATGCAATTTCTTTTTTCAGTTACAGATACAGTATTTCCAATTGCCAAATTCAAACTATGTGATGCACAATGAACATATAAAGCTTATGGATAAATAGCTGATATGTGAGATTGGACACCATTAAACTTTCCGGTTATTGATGCGGCACATTCGTAAACTTGCCCTCGTAAATAGGACAAATCGATGGCATAATTATTTAAGCTTTCTAATATTTTCTCGGATAATTTTTTTCCTGTAATGCTTGTTACAGGAACAAATTGTAAGAATTTTTCACAAACTTTGTTGTTATTTTCTTCGTCTATATACCTGACACACAAGGGAAATGTTCAGTGGTAGAAATGTCACAAGTTTCATCGGCAAGAATCGAAAAACATTTCGGCGAATTAATTTTTTCGACCAAACGGTTCAAAATGATTTCGTTACATGCATTTGTAATTTGATTTTGTATGTTCCAGCTAATGTAGATAGCGTTTTTAGCAGAATGTTTAAAATGTTCAGTGAGGTCTTCATCGCCCACATCGATTCTGGTTCTTAGCAAAGCTCGAAAATTGCCTTCATTGGCGATTGGCTCCTGTTCAAATGAAAATTCTCCATAATCACGATGTCCTCTCAAGGGTATATTTTGCCGACCACATAAAATTATGGTTTTTATAATCGGTTCTAATCGGTTCCGATTAACTGCAGCTTGTGATACCCTACCTACATCAATTTGTCGATCGATTGAAATACATTTTCCATCTCGAATATTGTATAGCCTTTCGTAAGTCATGACAGCCGTTATATGATATTTTGGTTTTTGATGAATATTAAATTTCTCAATGGCTTTCTTCGAATTATTATAACCTTGCGTAAGTAACTGCCCAGGTACTTCAGATTTAGTTTTTCCAATGTTAGCAGGTGCAAAAAACACACAATATTCAGAGTACGCATTATTTTCAACTGGAGAGTACACAAGCCATGTAAATTTTTCAAACCATATGTATTGAAAACTGCGGTTGTGATTTGCAGCACAGGTTGCGGGAAAATAAATTTGGTTCTGGTTTCCACAACTTTTTCACAATATCTGAATTATTGTCAGAATTAAATGTTTGTTCTTTCAATAATGCGATGTCTTGAGGATTATTAATAACTAAGGAAGCACTTTCTTCTGGATAATTCGATGGTTTTGTCTTACCTGCGACTGGGGAAACCGAATCCAAATTGGTATTGACAACATTAATAGCGTCGACATTGCTACTAATATTTGAATCAACCTTTTTCGTTTTTTTTAAATGGTTCAATACAATACTCTGCGTACATCTTTCAGCCACAATTTGAAGCCCAAAATCTAAAAAAATAAAACAAAATCTTCTAGAAATTTAACTTTAAAATGTTATTGAAGAATTTACATGCGGTAAAGGTTACTCTTCGGAGATGGAAAGCTAAGTTTCAAGTTCAAGATATGCTTTTCAATAAACTCAATGCAAAGTAGCACAGAATACGAGCGTTGAGTAGACGATTTGATAATACACCCTACGCATCGCATACGACCTATGACTGAGCATCTGCAATGATCGCCAATACATGATACCAGTGATCCCTGCTGGCCCGGCTCGGGCAACGAAGCAGCGCTCGGTCCGACCGAGTACTACTTCGTTGGCATTGTGTTCACAGCGGCCGTGAATCCCGAGAGCTATAGAGTATACCCACCTTATGTGATCGCTAATTCATAAGTAGTATAAAAATAGAAGACACGACACAACGTAAATGTAAAAAAATAAATTTTAATTAGGAAAAGATTTTTGGAAAATTTTCTAGTGTTTTTCCCCCTTTTTCTTTGGGGGGGGCGGGTGCCAGGGCCCCTTGGCCCCCTCTCTAGGTGCGTCACTGACATTGAGTCATGTGTGACAGTTGGTAAACTTGTAGCGATTGGTTTAGCATTGCTAATGGAGTTAGAGAAGGAGCATTTTGTCTTCTTTTCTCTTTTGCTTTGTTATTGGTTATGTTATGCAAAATTCTTTACAAGGGAAATACCCTTAAATGGTCTAGAGATTTCAAACTTTCTGATTTAGATGATGCAGATGATTTGTCCCTATTGGCTAATGATGATGATGAGATGAATTCTTTCGTTAGGGCTGTTGATGAGACTGTTAATAGATTAGGATTAGAGCTAAACAGAGAAAAAAACTAATGTGATGAAAATTCGTCATGAAAATTATGCGTATGCGCCTAAGACTAAAATTAAACTGTGCAATAGTTTGGTTCTTTCTTAGGTTAATTTTGATAGCGAAACATGGACCCTTTGTAAGGAGGATAACAAGAAACTTGATGCCTTTGTTTCTAGATGTTTGCGCAGTATCTAGGACATTAGGTGGTTTGACTTTGTAAGTAATGATAAGGTTAGAAGGAGTCGTCAACTCCCTCTAAGTTTAATTTTGTGCAGAGAGAGACTGCGTTGGTTTGACATGTTGCCCGTATGCATAGCTGCAGATTGACAAACAAGATTGTGAGGAGTATGTCTAAAGGCTTCAGGAAAATGGGCAGACAAAATCAAACAGCAACTTGCTAGAATTGGACTACAGTGGCCAAATGCAGCAGCTGTAGCTCAGGACAGACATATCTGGAGAGAAAAATTACATAGTCTCGTAGGACCTCTGTAGCCCATGGCTGCATGAGGATTTTTGTTTGTATGCATGTATGTATGTTAAAGTTTTTAATATTCTTAAAAATGGTACTTGGCCTCTGGTTCCTTTTCCCTAGATCTGGCACTTCAAATACTACTGTTTCAAAGAGAAAAATTAGAAGTGTGGAGAGTAGAACACTGCATCATTCTAAACAAAAACTCTTACTGTATGCCAAGCTCAGTCTCCATAACTATATATGTGAAGTTGATCATCATGGCTATCCACACTTTCAATTAATTTATATTTTCCCTAGAATTTTTGAAAGAACCCTAATATGTGAAGTTGATCATCATGGCTATCCACACTTTCAATTAATTTATATTTTCCCTAGAATTTTTGAAAGAACCCTAAAACAGAAGGAAAAAATATATATATTAGAACTGCGTTTCAGTTCGTTCTGGCTCGATATAGTCACTTAGCCCTCTCCCAAAATCTAACACATGTATTCACCAGAACCAATATATTAGAAGAAACATACACGAGGGATAACTGAAGTCAGTATTCGAAGTTAATTTTCCATTGACATAACATGACCAACCAATGTTATGTCAAAAGGACGCTAACTTCAAATATCTGTAACTTCTAAAATATGCGTTTTCTGACAAAATGTGACTGATAATATTTTTCAAATCTATTTAAATCTCGCTTTTCAATAGTATACTTCGAGTATTTAAGCAAGTATGGAGGTTTAATCCTTCCAGAGCAGAAGTATGTTTTAAGAAATTTATCAAAAACTTTTAAAGAATATTGAAGGAATTATTGCGCACACTTTTAAAACATATAGTTATATCTGAACTGATTTGAAATAATATGTTTTCTATTTCAGTTTCAATTAATTTTAAATGTCTAGCACTGCTATTTGTATATGTTCAAACTTCTATAACTCTTTAAATATCGAAGGAATAGTGTTGAAAAATCGATATTTAGATATTAATCATTTAGGGTTTTAATTTACCTTTAGCAACATTTTCCCATAAAACGTTTATTTTAAAAGTTATATTCGAAATTAGCTTCCCATTGACATAACATGTGGGTGGGTGGTCATTTTTTAATGATCACCCAGTGAATAGTGTGGAATATATTCCAGTTTTAAATTTCAAACATAATCCCTCTTCTACAAAGCTCTGTCTATAGCTTATAAGAATATTAAAAACTAAATGGAAGTAAAACGTGTCTAGACTCTCTGGAAAACAAGCGTTCTCCAGACTCACCTCCCCTTTCCTCCCTTCGATAATTTCCCAGTACAAACCAGAAGTGACTTTATCGAGTTGTTGGGCGTCCGCCTTCCAGCAGTTCAATATTTCTCAAGTCTCAAACCTTCTACAAAACATTGATAGAATATACTGTATTTCCATTTCGAACAAATTTCCGTCGAACAAAATTCCATCGAACAAATTTCCGCTTCGAAAAATTTTCTGTCGAGCAAATATTGTCGAACAAATTTCCGTCGAATAAATATTGTCGAACAAATTTCCGTCGAATAAATATTGTCGAACAAATTTCCGTTGAACAAATATCGAACAAATTTTCGTCGAACAAAATTCCATCGAACAAATTTCTGTCGAACAAATTTCCGTCGAACAAATATCGAACAAATTTTCGTCGTACAAATTACACCAAACAAATAAATCAGCATCTGACGAGAATGATTTCAGCCAGGGTCATATCTAAGAGGGATTTGCAAGGAGGCTATTTCACCACTTTGAGAATGCTAGTAAGGGTAATTGAGGGGAAAAATCATTAACTTGTACATGTTTCAACCATTTTAAAATAAATTTTTAAAGACCTCTAAAAAGGAGGAAGAAATGTTACACTGCAGTGGAATTGCAATCTCTTGATCCCTTTTGCTTTCTTCAGCCTTCTTTATTTGTCTCTAGCTCGGGGCGCGGTTTTAGCGATATTATGACATTGTTCTTAAGTGAAAAGAAATAGAGAGAAAGTAAAATAGGACAAACTTGTTTAGGTAACTTTTCTTTAATTTTCGAAGTCGGGAGTTTCGAATTTTGGTATCACTGCGCCAAACTATGGAGTAACTGCAGAAGTGTTCAAAATTTATGCATAAAATTATATATTCCCGTGTTTTGACATTCTGCTTTTGAGATTAACAACAGAGCGAATTTCTAAATAAAACACATTTTTCGAAAGGGAATTTTATTCGAAATCTAGACATATAACTTAGTTTGATCTACTGTAGCTACATCTTTCACAAACCTATCACGCAGAATATGCAGCGCAGTAAACAGTAAACTTCAGAATGTTGTCGCCAACAACTCTCGGTTTTAGACAACAGGAGATTTTCAGTCCCCATTTCATGCTGTAAAGTGCTGTATAAGATGAGCGTCGGTAGAATGGGAGAGGGTGGGTGAAGAGCAAAAATAGTCCTCAGCTGGAAAATTCAGCTTCATTTTTTTCGGTGTGTTTTTTTTTGTTGTTGTTGTTGATTTGGGACAATAAGTATCTTTCACTTTAGAATATTTCGGATAATTACTACACATAGTCTGATAAGAAACTGGGTCACGTTTCTACTTATTTATTGATTTTTGTTGACATCTCACTTAATATATTGCTTCCTTAATTGTGATATTAGGCTATTTAGCGAATCTTGTCAATCTAGGGTCTTCTGGATATTAGTACAGGTATCCTCTTTTTCGATTTATTTGAATTTATTGATGTTTTTTTTTTTTTTCAATATCACTATTGGAAATCCATTGATTTAACGTGCTAACTTTACAGATTCCTTACTTCTGTGATTTTATTATTTCTGGTGCGAATTGATGGTCTTGTGATCATGCTTGTGTTGTATTCTTAAGTTTGGAACACTATAAAGCAGTGTTTCCCAACCTTTTTTGTGCCATGCCCCACTTAAGCCTTTCTAAAATTCTTATGTCCCCCCCATGTAAAATTTAACCGCCATACGGTTAAACTCTGAACGATTCCATTTTCGAATTGCCCCCCTCCCCCTTGACAATCAAATTGTCCCCCTGTGGGGCGTGGGCCCCACGTTGGGAAACACGGCTATAAAGGGTCATTTTATGAAGTAGAATTGTGAATATTTCCACTCATGGTTCTAATGATGTTGTGTTCTTTTGTATGTCTAAGTGTGTAAACGAGGTTTATGTGATCGCATATTCCACATTTTTTTATTGCATGGACGAATTTACATTCTGTTTATGCTCATCATATATAGGTACTGAACAGAAATATGGAAACAGTTGCATGATATCTCAATAAAAAATCGCATTCAGAGTTCAATAACTTCTTTAAAATTTATATTGATGAAAAATATGTTTAAAGAAAAATTAAATATCTCAATCAATTCTATCTAAATCTCGATTTTAAACAATGTTTCTTCAATATTCAAAGATTTATGAAGTCTGAAATATTTAACAGGTTACAAAAATTGACTTTAAAATTTAATTAAAATATTAAAACATATTAAAATATTAAAGATCATACTTGACTCTACTAAAGTACCAGGTGCATTAAATACCATGAGGTATTGATCTCTTAACCAGTTTTAATTAAATTTTAGAATCAAATTTTTATAGCATGTTAAATATTCCAACGTTCATAACTCTTTGAATACTGAAGAAACATTGTTTAAAATCGAGATTTAGTTAGATTTGATTGAGATCTATAATTTATACTTAAACATATTTTTCATCAATATGAATTTTAAAGAAGTTATTGAACTCTGAATGCGATTTTCTATTGAAACGTGCAGCTGTTTCCATTTTTCTGTCGAGTACCTGTATGTAGTTTCAACTATCCGCCAATAATTTCCCCATTTCTAGTTGAAGTCATTAGACTCGATTAAACTACCGCACTTAAATAAACACAGATTTTTACGAGCATGCTGGGGGAGAGTGGCTCAGTCAGTTGGTCGACATGATCGTAATCTGCTATTCCCAAGTTCGAGTCCCACTTGTGGCAGGGTTCAAATTTATCTCCACTAATCCATAACTGCCCTCGGTCAAAAAGGGGATACCGATAAAGTTGAAAAGGCCGCCGTCCGTCGGATGAGACGTTAAACCATTGCCCCAATTTTGGAGAGCCATACTCTTTGCACATTAAAGAATACGCTGGATGGCCTTGATGAGAGACTATCATATATCGCCTGACAACTATCTAGTGGATCGCCATCCCCCCACCTTCTCTGAACCTTTGTGACCTGGCCATTTACCGCATCGTGTGAAAAAATGTGCCGCTCAGAGGTAAAATACCCAACACAAGAGCATGGAGTAGTCCCTCTATTTCACTTTGTTGATGGTGAAGCCATTTTTGAGGCTAAAAGTCAATGGGAGTAAAATGCCCATTAAAGAACTAAAACCTTAATTAATATTTGATATGTAGCTACAAAACTTGGTTCACCCTTGGTATATATAGCGCTTGAGCGCCCCGACCTTTCGAACTACTTGGAAATTCAATTTCAAGCATATCAATCATCATAACCTTTTTGATGCAGATATGGGTTGTCTCCGCAACTTGTTCGTAACCAGAAGACCCGAGCACGGGAAGAGATATTTGGATTTTGCTCGCACGTTCTTAATTACTGGAGATTGACTGTTACAGTTAGTTGAGATTCACTCTTCCCTCTCTTCCTCTCTTTCTAAAACTAGAATATATGTCAATAATAATATCGGAAGAGAATTCCAATATCCAAAAGTTATATTTCATGAAAAAATTGCCCCTGCAAAACGAATTTTTTAAATGTCTAAACATTCTCAATGGCTTCTTACTCTTTTCATTCTTTTGTTTATTGGTGTTAGTGTCGTAAACAGTGGGGCTCATGTAACTGTTCTGGAAATCTTTCATTACGCTCTTTTTACGGCAAAGATAAACATTTCATGTGAGTAATGCACCAGTTGCATTATTTTGCTTTTCTCTTTTTGCTAGAAAGAAAATTACCAACTTTATCAGGATCGTGTGAAATATGCGTCATTCCACAAACTTATGCCATTGAACTTCTCATGACAAATTTTTTAACTACATGGAAATCTGCTACCTTTCAGCCGAAATATTAAAATACCTTAAATATTAGATTTATGTCATTGGATCAGAAACGAAAAACCGTAATTTATATGATTCGGTTCCAACCATAATTTATATGATTCGTTTAGCTTTTTTTCATTATTTGGGGGGCTGATGGGTGGGATGATACATTAAAATATTATCTATTCATTTCATATTCTTAATTAATAGCAGAGCGGGGTTAGCTCAGTCAGTAGCGCGCCAGCCTCGTAATCTGTAGTTTCCCAGTCTCGAGCCCCACATGGGCCAGTGTTGAGATTTATTTCCGCTAAACCCCTACGTTGCCCTTAGTAAGAAAGGGAACACCGGTGAGCTTGGAAAGTCCTTCGGATGAGGTGTAAAGCCGTCGTTCGTTATGCAGGAGAGCCACTTGTGAATGTTAAAGAACACGCTGGAGGAAGGCTTCCATCATTTCCCATTAGATGACCAATGGGTCCCCTTCCTCACCCTTAACTGAACATTTTGGGGCCTTTGTGATCTGGCCATTTAGTCCAATGCGTTAAAGAAAATAAAAAAGTCCCTCAGAGGTAAAATAACCCAATCTTTAATTTAGAGCAATGGTTCTCAACCTTTTATGCTTCACGTACTCCTGGAAATGTGTATGTAACTGGCATACCCCTTATACAGAAAGATAAAACTGTACTTATAGTATAATAATGTCAACTTAGCGACTTTGCTACTAGATCTAGCGACTTTTGAGCTCTCACAGTGTACTCCAAAAACTTTTACCGCGTACCCCACGTTGAAAACCCTCTAATTTAGAGCTTCCCTGATGATGGCAGCCATTGAAACTAATACTTCAGACACCTTCAGCTGAATGCAGAAAGAAACTGAGTATCGTTTATATATCTGCTGAGCGACAAACAGGGCTTTCAATAAGTCTATTGAAAATGATTTGTGAACGTGTGTCGGCAGCAAATATTTCAAGAAGAGGCAAAAATCGTTTCAGGGTTCGGCAAAAAATCCCAGGGGTGGAATAAAAAAAAATCAATATTTGAAGATAGAAATATTTAGATCGAGTTATTCGTTAATGAACGCAATTGCGAATTGAGTTAGTGTGTATGTATCTACATACACAAAACAGAGAGCTTGTGTGTCTATTTCTCCTAGACGGTCAGAGGAAGGACCACCAAGTTCCTCTTTTCCTAAAACTCCTACAGTTTATCTCACAGTAACTTAGTTCATTGTCATCGTTTTGACCCCACAAAATTAACCCCTCTCCCAAAAGTTAGCCGCGAAACGACTCTCCATAGATAACTTTGCCAATCGATAATGTACTACTCCAGTCATAACGTAAGCGACGCGCACCACAGAGATTTCGTACATTTGCAGCGTTTCCGCTTACGATTCACTGCAGCTGGGAGCCTAATATATTAACCCTACGTAGCAAGGATTATGTGGAACCACCACACTAAATTTGGGATCGCTAGAGTGGCTAGAGTGGCTGCGGGATTGCGGGGAGCCGAAAACCTCCCCCACCAGTGACGTCCCCCGTACATAAACGAGTGTCCTCCCACCCATTAGGAATGCGAATTACACTCTGAGTCATTAAATCGAGGTCTGAACAACGTCCGGCAATTCGGCTAAAAATAAAATAAATTATCCCTCAAATAGCTGCTTGCCATAAATGTCTGACAACAGCTTGTCAGTTATGTATAGTATAAGGTCTATGAGGATGGAGCGACCTCAGCAGAAAAACAACATCCAACACGTTCCCGGGGCTCGAACCTAGGCCCATGCGATCAGTAGCCAAACACACTAACCACTTGACCACAGGATGTTCTGCAGACATCATCCACTAAATTAAAACCTTTATTCAATACCGAGTAAGACCTCCTTTAGCCTGAATTACAGCACGTATGCGGTTTGGCATAGATTCCACAATGTGTTGGAGTCCCTTTACATTTCCAGCATATCAAGCATATATAACCATCAGACAGTTCTTTAACTAGCTCAGATTTGACGGAAGCGGATTTTGCTCCGGGATCTGTTTTCTTAACTTGTCCCATACATTCTCAGTGGGGTTCAGATCCGGACTTTCTGGTGGCCAGAGAAGATGGTGGAAGTCGTTTTCATGCTGGCTGAATCACTGCTGAACACATCTTGCGCGATGGACAGTAGCATTGTCGTCCATAAAACAGCCGTCATCTGCTGGATAAAAAGTCAACATTGCAGGATAGACTTGATCGGCAACAATGTTCAGATAATTCTTGGAAGGCATCCGACCTTCCAGCAATATCAGGGGATCCGTTCCTTACCAACAGAACGTACCCCACACTATGACACCGCCTCCAGAATCTTGAGTTGTGTTTACAAGGCAAGCTGGGTCCATTGCTTCATGGGGCTCCCGCCAAACTCTCTGCCTACCGTCGGTAAAGAACAAGGTGCACCGAGAATAGACTTTTTCCAGTCTTCCAGTGTCCAGTCATGGTGTTCCTGGCACCACTGTAGAACTTTCCGGTTCATCCCAAAAATCAGTGTTTTCCGTGTAGACATGTGACTGCTAATACCGATCCTCTTAAATTCCGTGCGCATAGTTCACTGAGATATGGTCAAGAACAGCCTTCATTGAATGCGTCAGTCAATTGCTGCACCCAGGAAGTCCTGTTTCTCCGTACAAGCCGTCTCAGACGACGGCGATCTCGTTCCTGACAGATTGTCGTTGCGCCACACTTATGCCTTAAGGACAAGCAATGTGTACTATTTTTCCACTGATTAAAAAACCGAGATATCTCACCTTTTGAGAAAGCAGTCAGCTCTTCTGTTTTTAAAATGTTCTCTCCAACTAGACGGGCACACACAATAAGCCCTTTATCGAATCCCGAAAGATCCTTTGTTTTTCCCATTGTGATGAACACTACTGGCGATTACTGACGAGAAGCAGTCTTAAATAGTTCCCTAGATCACGTGGTGATGCATTTAACCACGTGTTTTGCATATAGGCTGCGCACGTGACGTTTACGTACATCTGCATAAAGGTTTCTAATTCAGTAGCCGGTGTATGTACTCATGCCGTAACAAGACTAAGTATGCCCGAGAGCAAAATGGAAAAAATATGATATTTTGTTATTGAAAATACATGTAAAAAGAAAGGTTTTTTCGTATCACTTAAATAATTTTAGGTTAATTTTTCCAGAAGGATAACAGCCCCTCTCCCCCAACTCCCTGCCGACGCCAATGTCTGTAAGGTATGAGTCTTTTCTTTTTGAAATTTACAAAAAATATAGGGGGGGGGGGAGTGATCCAAATGATCGGGTTATTAGGCAAGATCGAGGAGGAATGAATAGGAACACTATTTCGATATAAACTTTTTCCCTCTGTTTCAGTGGTCTAAAATATTTCTGTAAAAAATAAGGGTAATATATATTTAGTATTATTTTTGCCTATGTGCCGGTTACTGGCATCCTCAGGGGTGGGGGGGGGGGGTGAGGATGCTGTAACCTCATCATAGAAAGCTTGCTCACCCTCACCCCTAGGTCCAGGGGGCGGGGGTGGCTCAGTTGGTAGTGCACCAGGCTCGTAATCTGTAGTTCCCAGGTTCGAGTCCCAGCTGGGTCAGCATTGAGATTTATCTCCGCAAAATTCTCCGCCTGCCCATGGTCAGTAGGGGACACTGATGAAATCGAGTCTGCCCATGGTCAATAGGGACACTGATGAAATCGAGTCATTTCTGGAAAGGTCGCCGTCCGTTGGATGGGATGTTAAGCCATGGCCCCCATGTGCAGGAGAGCTATACTCTGTGCACGTTAAAGAACATGCAGGATGGCCTTGACGGGAGGCTATCATCTCTCTCCCAACAGCTGTTCCAGTGGGTCTCCTCCCCCAACCTTCTCTGAGCCTTCGGGGTCCATGTGACCTGGCCATTTAGCCCATGATGTGCAAAAAAGTGCCGCTAACAGGTAAAACAACCCAACCCAACCCACCCCTAGATGCGGTCTTCCTGCTGTTTTGCACAATTTTCCGTTTCGGCTTTCGTTAATATGATTTAAAATAATTTAATTATAATAGAGAGTTTCATTTTTTATACAAATCAAGGAAAATTGTGTAAAAAATTATGAAAATGAAATGACTTCAAGATTCCTGCTCAGTGTATTATATCGAACATTGCAATGAATATTAAAATAAATACATTTAAGGAAACGACACAAGTGAAATCTTCCCTATCTATGGAAAATTAAAATCAAGAATAGTCGGTAAAGAAACCTCTGTCACAAGGTTGTTGTACATTGTACCTGAAGTATCCACAAAGGAATTGGCAGTTTTCCCGACAAAGACATTTCAGTAGTCTTGTTATTCTGTTAATTATGTGGTTTGTAATCTGTTTATGGCAAATATGTAAGTCGAATATCAATTTTCTGTACTGCAATGGAAGTAATGAAAGTTTTTTCAACCTTAATTTTTATGATATGAATTATGGTTTCTTACTACGTCAGGATGACTATCTTTCAGTGGCCGATTGACACACTAGAAACACACAGGACTACTACGCACATGTCTATAATTTATTCACAGCTGCTAAAATAAGGCCCCTCACTAAGCCTTGTTTCAGGAGGTTGAAGGCTAAGCCTTCAGGTGGTCTAACAAAAAACAGAAGGACAAATCAATCCCCGACAATCGATCCTCACCACTATATCATTCCCGAATCCTGTTGCAACTGCATGTTTCAAAATCTCTTCTATTTAAAAAAAACCTCCAGACATGGTCAAATGATGATTTTTTCTGCTGTGTGAGGTTCTCTTGAACAACCAGGTAGTTTCACATTATTGGCAGGGTGGACGAACTTTCTAGAACTTGTCTGGAGGCGCGGAATTTTTAAGCATACGTGATATTTTTCTTCTCCCAAACTTTGCTAGGCGAAGTATTATGACAAAATGACACTCTTGGCTTCCTAAAACTTCACCTTAACTTTGTTGAGTCCTTATATTAATCATTTATTTATCGGCATTTAATCTGTTAAATATTTTTAATATTTCTTGAATTGTAGTTGGGAATAAACTCTTTTTTAATTTAATATCCAGTATGCTCCTTGTACTTTAACTTTTGTTGCTCAAAACTTTTAAGAATTGAATGATGCGTTTGACCCTACTTTTATACAACGATTTTTGAAGTACTCCACAACTTCTCTCTTATAAATATCACTGCTTACCTTTCTATCCTGTTTATTAATATCTTCATTTCTGAATTCAATCTATTTTTCCGTGTACTCTCGTTTGGTTTTAAACATTAGATCTTGCCACTAAAATAATCTCTTTACAATTATCACTTTTGTCCATTTTCAATTCATTTTTCATTTTTAATTCTTAATAAATTAATCTTCAACTTATTATTAGAGACCAGCTTTTAAACTATTTATATGAATTACGTTTTTCATCCCTCAGTTCATTTCACCAAAACCAGAGTAATGTATGTATTTCATCCTGAGTTCTAGCGGTTTTCAAAAACAGATATTCTTGAAAGCATGGATAATATAGATGTATACAATTTTGTTTCATCTGCGAATTCTTTCAATTTCGTCTTTCACTTCCCATTAACTTTCATTCTTCTCGTCAAAGCAAATTAGGGGTGGGGGTGGCTCAGTCGGTAGCGCGCCAGGCTCGTAATCTGCAGTTTCCAGGTTCGAGTCCCAGCTGGGTCAGCGTTGAGATTTATCTCAGCAATACTCCCTGTCCACGGTCAGTAGGGGACACCGATGGGCTTGAAAAGGCCGCCGTCTGTCGGATAGTACGTTAAGCCCTGGCTCCGTGTTCGGGAGAGCAATACATTGTGCACATAAAGAACACTCTGGATGACCTTGACAGGAGGCTAACATCTGTTTCCCAACAACTGTTCCAGTGGGTCCCTTCCCCCAACCTTCGCTGAGACTTCGGGGTCCTTGTGACCTGGACATTTAACAAATGGTGTGCAAAACAGTGCCTCACAGACGTAAAACAACCCAACTGAAAGCAAATTATAGTTAGGAAAGGTTGAAAAGTATAGGGCACGGATGTTCAAATCAATGGCACGCGAGACAAATTTTGTTTGCACGCCACTGAGAGGTGGAAAGAAATACGTGTCTATGGCTAGTGCAGATACTTGGAAAAAATAGCTCTAACAATTCAATACATATTTATGGATGAATCATTGGAAGTTGGACAACGATTATGTTGTTACAATTAGTAATTCAACTGTGCATCCATATATTACAAAGATCTCGTCAAATAACTGACCACACAACGCAAAATATATTGCATCATAAAAATATACATCCTTGATCTGACAAGTACTAATTAATTTCTTAAAAGCACGTCTCTACATCTTAAAATTAAGGTTTCGGTTTACAACTACTTTCACTCTCTAAGCCAGTGATTTTCAAACGGTGTGCCGTGAGAGGATCTTAGGTTTGCTGCGAAATTGTTAAAGATTATTAATTAAATTATTTTCGAAAGAAGTCCAAAGGACAATAAATGTAAATATCAAAATTAAAACCTCTTTAAATTGATTATACGAGTATATCATTGTTATAATAAACGTATATATAATGTCATCATAATTTAAGTGTGCCGCGGAAGTTTAACTATAGATTCAAGCGTGCCGTGAGATAAAAAAAAGGTTGAAAAACACTGTACTAAGTAAATGAAAATTCACCTTATTGTGATCACTGCAGCATGGCGAGAATGAGGCGCTAAAGAAGATAGCCTGTGAATTTTTGCGTTTAAATTTGATTTTAATAAATAACTGTTTTATATATATATTATGGTGTTTTGTATATATTTATATATATTCTATATATATATATAGTTTATAACACTATATAGTTACGCTCTAAAACGTAGTATTTTATATTCAAACTCTTAGTATTTTGTATCATTTAATTTGTACTGTATGATAAACAGATACGTAACATTTGCTGGCATAAATAGCATTTTAAAGTATTTTTTGTAACGTTGGCACGCAAGTTGGAAAGGTTCTTTTATTTCTGTAACTTCGGCACACCAGCTTGAAAAGATTCGTCATCCCCGAGATAGGATGTTTTTGTAACTAAGAATTGCATCCATATCCTTTATCAAGCAATAGTGTGGAAACGTATTTCGTATCGAATATCGAAGATGCATTCTTTGATGCTACTGAGCATCGTTTATCAAACTTTCCTATTCCCGATACAAAACATTTTAAAGGTGTTATTGTGTGAACTGTAATTGACCGTTTCCTTTTCCTTTAAAATCGATACGATTATACGAACACGTAACTTTTTTTCTGCCCCAGAACTAAGTATTAGTTTTGTCAGCATCAAATATCTATACTTTCAAACCTATAAGTTTCACTATAAGTTTCAAAAAGCTAGAATATCCTCTTTTGATAAACGAGAAAATAATCTTTTTGTATAAAAAGCGAGAGCAACTGACATAAAGAAACAAAAACAAGTGCATCATATGTTGGGCGCACTGTTCGATGGATGCCAAAATGCATCCGAAGAGTAGATTTCTGCATGGCAAAACAACGCAAAATCCAGTCATGACTAGAGATCTGCACAGATGCAGATATACGTATTAAAACCTCTCGGCGGAAAAAAAAATGATATTTAACGCCGATAGCGGATAAAATATCGAATTCGGTTAAATATACAGGAACATGGGCAAATATTACGTATTATTGATGGCTGGCATGAGCAAAAAAAAAACCTTTTGAGATGAAATCCTAAGCATAAGAACCAACGTTTTTGCTGGTATAAAACAATATAAATTAGAAAAAGGTTCAAGTGTTACGTAGAAAATGCCGTAAAAATGAATTAAATCTGTGAAAATGTCAGTCGTAGAGATCACGAAGTTTCCATAGAGAAATTTAAAAAGGAGTTATTGGGTAAAAATAAAGGGGTTTCTTCCCATAATCGCGGATAACTGATTTCAAAAAAGAAAAATCGACTCAGAAGAATCTGCAAAATTCCATTCAAGTAAATTTTTGTATAATATTTAGAAAAGTATATTTTTCTGAAATACAGACTTATCTTTTATCACAGTATATTTTTTCAGTCAATTGTTAGTCACTAATAAATCATTTAACTGATTTCATATGCTCGAAAACATACGTCGGACCTTAAGCTTTTGCAAAAACCTCAACTATTATTAAGCAGCCGATAAAGATTTCCGGATAAGGCCTTGCGAGTGTGGAAAAGACTTGAGCATAGAACTTATATTATCCCGCAAGGTTCTAGCCATCACCACATGTGGGTAGGGGTGGCTCAGTCGGTAGCTCGCCAGGCTCGCAATCTGTAGTTCCCAGGTTCGAGTCCCAGCTGGGTAAGCGTTGAGATTTATCTCCGCAAAATTCCCTGCCCTGCCCACGGTCAGTAGGGGACACCGATGGCCTTGGAAAGGCCGCCGTCCGTCGGATGGGACGTTAAGCCGTGGACCCGTGACTTTTGAAAGTAAAGTTTCTACTTATTTAGTTTGATTTTCTTTTAAGCGATTTTTATCTAAGTTATCTCGGAAAATGATGATGGTTCCATTTTTATCTCGTTTTCAAAAAAAGAGATGATAGTTTCGCATTGTCCTCTCTATCCATGTGTAGATATCAAACTTTTTTGTTTATAGAGATAAATTAAAAATTACTTTTGTGTTGGATTTTCAATCGATCAAATATTGCGATTTACACTTACCGAAATTTCCTCAAGCTATAACTGAGAACTCTGACGGTGCAAAATGTCGAAAATCCCGAAGTTTCAAAAGAATATTGTAAGCGATGCACATGATAGAAATTTTAAATTATGGTGATGGAATGTGAAGAACGCGACTTGTTTGTTTTAGGGATAAATTAAAAAAAATATAATTTTATGTTTGGTAGATATTGATGAAATACAACCTATTTTCGGAAAGTTCCGAATCTGAATTTGGTGCAGACAAACCAGGAATATTCGGCCAGTTCTGTTTCTGCAGCAAGTAAGTAGCATTATTCCTCTACTGCTGCGCGCCAGGCTCGTAATCTGTAGTTCCCAGGTTCGAGTCCCAGCTGGGTCAGCGTTGAGATTTATCTCCGCGAAATTCCCCGCCCTGCCCTCCGTCAGTAGGGGACACCGATGGGCTTGGAAAGGCCGCCGTCCGTCGGATGGGATGTTAAGCCGTGGCCCCGTGTGTGGGAGAGCCATACCCTGTGCACGTTAAAGAACACGCTGGATGGCCTTGACGGGAGGCTACTATCTGTCTCCCAACAGCTGTTCCAGTGGGTCCCCTCCCCCAACCTTCTCTGAGCCTTCGGGGTCCATGTGACCTGGCCATTTAGCCCATGGTGTGCAAAAAAGTGCCGCTCAGAGGTAAAACAACCCAACCCAACCTCTACTGCTGCACAAATTTTGACATGTTTAGACCTGCACCGCCACTCTCTGAAACGGCTCTTAATTATGCTATGTGAAACGTTTCCACGGGCAGTTTAGCCGCGCCATTGGATGAGCAAAGAGTGAACATGAAGTTTTGTGTGAAGCTTGGTAAAAGTTCCACTAAAACTAACCACTCATTGTATTGCCGCATGCTTCATACTCTCCAGATCTGTCACCTTGTGACTTTTTCTTATTCCCGCGAGTGAAACGAGCACTGAGGCCATTCAGACAGCCGTGACAGAAAGCTTCGCAGCATTCTAGAAAGTGCTATCTAGGACTGTTGTCCTAGAAAGCACTTTCTGGAATGAAGCTTTCTAGGACTGTTGTCCTAGAAAGCTTCAAAGACCTTCAGAAACGCTGGATCGGTAAATTGATGCAAGAAAAAACTATTTCGAAGGTGATCCTAAGCATCAGAGTGGAAGTACACTGTACTCATGTTTATACGTCAGTCTCGGAACTTTCCAGACGTAGATTGCATTACAGTATGAAATTTCCGAGAAATCTCTAAAAGATTACTCTCTTTTGAAATCGTAATATTGAATTTTTCAATTTAGATAATGGAACAAAATATTGAAATTCTTAAAAAAAGTAACAAAAACTAACAACACTTATGCCAAACTAAGGTAGTTGCTAGCAATTAAATAGAATAAATATTAGTAAATAAATAAAAATGTATTCATTGCAAGGTATGTACAAAACGCTGAAAATGTTTGTAACTGAGATTAGTCTATATCCTGCAGATAAACTTTTGGCTTTGCGGGTTATCAGCAACAATTTGACGATTACTTTGTAAAATGTACACAGAAAAACTGAAAAAATATATTAAACTAAAGAGAAAAAAAAAACATTCAAATTACCTCTGATGAACATTCAAATTACCGCTATACACCTCTGATGGTGGAATAGTTGACAATTTCAAACTTTTAAACGAATATTACAAATGATGTATTTGTGCTAGAAATTTTAAATTTTCGTGGTTGAATCGGAGGTTTATGAAGTTTCCATAGGTAGGAATGAGTTAAGCTCTTACCTCCAAGAGGGAGCGTCATTTTTGCATTTTAAAAATAATTGTTTTTAGAGAAAAATTAAAAATTACTTTTTGTTTGGATAGTTATTGTTGCACTATTACGATTTTGCACTTTCCGAATATCCCAAAACGTCTAATTGTATATTCGAATTATGAAAAATGACGTATTTATGTTAGAAATTTAACTTTTGGTGATAAAATAGGACGGTCCTGGAGTTACCATTGGCAGCAATGAGATGAACTCTTACTCCCAGGGTGGGTGGGAAACGCAATTATCTCGTTTTAAGATATTTTTTTCATTTACATAATGCATATTCACATAATCTTGATTTGTTAATATAAGTATAATATAATTTAGATTGGGTTGTTCAACTTTGCTAATGGATTAACTATTTATTATCTTGTATTTTTAAAATTTTACATGTGTGTATTAAGGAGGTTACAGTTGGGTTCTCTTTTTCTTTCAACTTTCTTTTCTTTTGTATGTAATGATTGACTTTATGTATATGTATTGTAAGTATCCACTATAATTGATCTAGATCAGTTGTGGACACTAAAATTAAATAAATAAATAAATATTTCGAAAACTCTTTTTTCAGTTGGATTAGTACTAACGAAATATTATAATTCGCATTTTTCAAATACATAGATAGTTTTAATTTATATCGTTAGAGATCACTAAAAATGTAAATGGCGAAACTTTTAATGAATGTTGCAATTGATCTGTTTATGGTAGAAATTTGATAATTCTGTGGTAGAGTGTCAAGAGATATTTCCCTCATAGCAATACTATTCCCCCTTTTCTCAGAGGGATAAATTTAAAAAATAAAAGACAAGTACATTTTATGTTGTATAATTACTAATAAAATACTACTATTTACATTTTCCTCTATCATCCGTTAGTTCAAATTAAAATTTTAAAGGAATGAAAAAAGTAGCTGACGAAAAACTCATTTTCTTGAAAACGAGATTCCCTTATACGTCAAGGGACGTTATGCGTTGCTCTAGCATCTGTATCTTATTGCTTTATACTTGTGCATTTCCTGTTTGTTTTTGACTAAAATAATGCATAGAAACTAGTGATGCATCCTCTCAAATGAATCTTTTTGTATTAAGGAAACTGATAGCCAAATAAAAAAAAAACGTTTTTTTTTCTCTAGGTTCTGATATATACTATATATTTTCCCAATCACCCATTAGTTTGAATTTCCACTGTTAAGGACGAACCATTAGTTACTATTGGCAGCAACTAACTTAAAATTATCTAAGTATTTGAAAAATGCGAATTATAATATTTCGTTAGTACTAATCCAATTTTAAAAAAGTTTTCCAATTATTTATTTATTTAATTATAGTGTCCACTACTGATCTGGATTATTTTAAATTTTTTAATTCATCCCAAACTGGTTGATCTGGATCTGGATTTCTATAGTCATCTTTTAACGTTATTTCGTTGCTGAGGATTGTTCAAATTCATAACATCTCTATAAACCATTTCAACCATCCATATAATACATCCTAATAGCTTTGAGCAAGACTAGATTCTAGACATGTTACTATAGTGGGACTTTTTCGATAGAGAATATGCTGACGTGGTTCAATCATCGTATATTAGTTGAATCAGCCAATCAAGTGTAACGGGCCACTCTGAATCGGTGACCTACCTCATGCAGTTCGTTGTTGTTGCATTTCATCGTATGCGCATTTGTGTCATCGCTAAAATTGCCAACATTAATGTTCCAGCGGTGCGTGTGTCTTTTTAAATTGGTATTGTATAAATAAAGCAGATAAGGCAGCAAACGAACTCAAATGATGAGGTAGCCAGCAAAATATCTGCTGTTATTGTGTACATAATACGACAAATAAGGATTACAGAACGAATATAAAAATGATGTTGTGTTGTCTTAGATAAGACAAATAATGAATGCTAAATTTAAAATTCGCTTATTATTTCCCGTGATTATTTTTGGTGTGGGAGTGCTCCAGGTGGCCTGAAGCAGTGTCTAGAAAAGAGAAAAATCAGCCCATAATAATGTGTTTGGAATAAGTGAATCTGACTTTCGTACGTTTTTGATGGTAAGTTAAAAATAATGAATATACCCAAAATGCTCTAATAACGATGTCTTACAGGAGAGAAGGAAAAAAATATATTTCGAAGGTAGGTTTTAATGAGGATAATTATATAGCGGGTTATAGATCAGATTCGTCCAACTCAAAATTAGTGAAGATCCATAAGGAAAAAAAATATATTTTTAAAGAGCCACGGGAAAAATTCCCTACTTAAACACTAAAACATACATTTCTAATGAATAATAAAAAAAACTATATTACTATATTTTTAGGAACCAACGATATATCGATTCAAAAACAAAATTATATATTTCAATGAGTATTATTACGAATCTGCGAAATTCTTTAGTGTCACCTAAAATTGTTTAGTCAAAAAATTGGAAGAAATGAGTCAGATTCAGTATATTGATTATTTGTTTAACGAGCCGTGGATTGGACGGGCATGGTATCAATAAATTACTTCTAAGTCTTCTTATTATTTTAACTAGATGAATATCATATCGCCTTTGGGAAATCGGGGATGCTCGTTTGAGTTTCTTATTCATCCCTAACAGTGGAACTTCGAACTAATGGGTGATTTGAAAATATATAGTATATATCAGAACCTAGAAAAATAAAACGATTTTTTTTCGTTAACCCTTTCAGGACCATAAGGTTTCTAAGAGTAAATATTAGTATGTAACTGTTTATTTTAGTTTGTTTAGACGTAAAATAAATATAAATCATAAGAAAAATACATAACAATGTGTAGTTTTTTTGAAATTTTATGGGAAATATTTTTCCCAATGGACTATAAAGGTAACACAAATTATAGTTAGGCTTATCATGCAATGTCTTTTATTTATTGGTTTATTAGAACAAAATGTTAACTAATATAATACAAAATTATGAAATAAAATTACTATACAAAATGATGTGCTAATTATGATATTCGGCGAAGCAATTTCTTTTGGTAGTGAGGCAAAGATGGATATTGCACATAGTACATATATTATGCGTCCCGACAGTTCTGTTTTTGTTTTCTAAACGTTCCCGTTTACGTAATTGCGTTCGGCATACGTTCTATTTTGACATTCTGTATAAAAAATGCAGATAAGGTTATAATTAAATACGACAATCACCAATTTCAAAATGGGAAAAATGTTTCCCTTAGTCGTGAAAGGGTTAACAGTGTTTAACGCTATGCTAACAGACTTGGTTTGCTTTTCTCTAGCGTTAATAAAATGGCTAAGAGAGCAAGCTTTCATGCGCGCGAACATTCGCCTGAACACTCTTTCGCGTTTGGAGTAACGTCATTGGTCGTGGAAGTTTCTTTTCCCCAAAACTCCGCAAGTAATTGTGCTATGGTTCCCGATTTTGGTGTGGTCCATACATTTGCGTCTTGCTACGTATTGTTTAGAGATGGGGTTTCTAGCTGTGGTGGGTCGGGATTCAACGTGCAGCATGTGTCCAAAATAAATAGGGGTATTGAGGTCGCCTACCTGGTGAATGCAGAGTTGAAAACTATTGCAGATTCGCAAAGTTATCAATGGACAGACGTTTCGCGGCCACTCTTCCGTGGAGTGGCAAATGTTTTGTTGGAGTCCAAAACCCTACAGTGTACTAAGCTACGGCGAAATGAAACTGTAGACGGAATTTGGTGACCTTAGCTCATACCGTGTACGAGGAGTTGTCGAACAAACAGACATACAGATAAATTATAGAAATTTTATTCATTTAAGTTTTTAATATATTCACTCCTACAAATAGGAAACATGATACAAGTAACTCTGTAGTTAGAGCTGAGTCATTAATTCAGTTGTCATATCCTCTGATCCAGAATCTTTTATAAATCTATATTTAACTCTGAGCAACTTGGTGGCTCATTTTTGGGCAGTCTGCATATAAGGTGCCATTTTTTCTAACTCTCTCTGTACATTATATATGGCTGCTTTTAAGACGATCCCTGGATTTTTCACTCTCTCGGAGATAGTGTCTTTTTGCCGGCCCTTTGATTCTTCACTCTTCTGATGAGAGTGCCTTTTGAGAGACTTCTTGATTCACGCTCTCAAGGAGAGTACCTTTTGAAAGGCTTCTTGATTCACGCTATCAAGGAGAGTGTCTTTTGAGAGACTTCTTGATTCACGCTCTCAAGGAGAGTGCCTTTTGAAAGGCTTCTTGATTCACGCTATCAAGGAGAGTGTCTTTTGAGAGACTTCTTGATTCACGCTCTCAAGGAAAGTGCCTTTTGAGAGGCTTTTTGATTCACGCTCAAGGAGAGTGCCTTTTTCGCAGATAATTTGTTTTTCACGCTCCTGGAAAGAGTATCATTTGGCATCTTTTGATTCTTTTCTCTCCTGGGGAAAGTGGCTTTTAGTGTCCTCTTCAGTTTTTCTTCCCTCAAAGAGAGTTATTGCAGCCTTTGATTCTTCACTCTCCTGCGGAGAGTGCCTTTCTTACGACCCTTTGATTCTTCCCTCTTCCAATAAAGTGTCATTTTGACCACCCCTTGATTCTCTTCCGTCAAGATTGTCTTTTTGGCGGTCCTTTGATTTTTTACTCTCCTTGAGAGAGTGCCATTGTAATGGCCCTTTGACTCTTACTCGTCAGGGGACAGTGTCTGTTCTGTGATGGAAGGTTAATTCACAATGTTCTGTAAAAAGATCACGGCCTCTAAACGAAATTGGTTGATTTGGTGGTATTTGAGATTTTCTATCCAAAATTACAGTTTATCCTAAAAATTTCATATTTTTACGACAGGTGAACGTGCGACAATGCCTTGTGACAGGTGTATCATGAACGCTCGCATATACTTAGCGTGACGATTTACGTTATTAACCGTTTAGAACGAGAATGCTTTGAAATAGTAAAAGGAAGAAGAATACGGGGTATTAAATTAGTGTTGTCTAATGCTATGTAAAAAGACTGCCCTTTTATGATTTAAAATGAAGCTTAGTTCCAGTGCAGAAAAGGAATCAACAGTAAAGTTTGTTATTGGGTCCAGTATCAGGGGAGATCAATGTTAAACGTTTCACATATATAAGTATAAAGTATTGTAAGGTAACTAGTGTCACAGATGAGATTCAATACAAAGTGGTTGTCCTTATGCTAAGAGGAATAGAAGTACTTGTGTTTAGATAAATTGATTAATTTGTAATAATTTTCTGTCATTGTAATAAATTACATCATTCATACTTTAGTGGTTATTTATGAACTCACGCTAAGTTTTCATCTCGCTAAATTCATATCAATATGATTAAATGAAAGGATCGAAATATTTCAGTGAAATGTCATTTATGTGCTTAGCATAATAATCGTTGCTAAGCAGCAATGATTACCGTGTACTGTTGGTGTGTTTGAGTATGTCAGTTGCCAACAGCACACAGGCATAGACAGATATAAGAGAACGAATCATTGTTATTAATTATGTCATGTGGAATGCAACACATGACATAATTAATGTACTGATGCAAGATACCAGATTACATTAAATTAATACAGGCAGTTCTCACTACAACGAATACATCTGTTTCAGATTACCATTCATCAAATGAAAATGAAAGTATCATATTAATACGAGGAAAATTAGTTTTTTTTTCCAGTGGTTTTTTTGTTCCTGTTATATAACGGCACAGTAGCAAATTATCGTAAAAATTTATTAATATTAGAAACATTCTAGATGCGTTTAGAAACATTGTAGATGCATTTAGAAACATTGTAGATAGGTTAAAAATGTCATTACTTGGTGAATTATGTCGCGAATTTATCAGAATTACACGGAACATTTTGGAAGAGATAGTTTTGCTGAAGAAACATTGGTAATGCTTAATGCTATTGTATTCAAATATTAAAATTATTACCTAATACCTGAAAATTTGGATTGTCTTTATTTCAACCAGATTTTGTCTCAAATCTTTTTTTTTTTGCTTTATTTCATCTAGTTTTAACCGAAATAAAAAACAAAAAGCTCAATAAAATTACCCTTGAATGGATTTTCTTTTTTTTTTAACCCAAAAACGTCATACCCTAATTATAATACGAGAGAAATGTGTTCCTCAGTTCGGGCTCAGGTTCAGTAATTGTCAAAGTTGTTCTGGCCCGAACTTCAAAAATTGAGCCAGAGCTCATTTCTAGTCTATATCTTCGTTTTCGTGAAAGAAATTCTAATTTAGAATAAAAATTATGTTGCTGCTGATTACACATTGGTTGACATAAATTAAGGAACAACCTGGAAAACCTTTGGATCTGCTGCACGTGAATAGGAAGATAGGTGTATATAAACATTAAGCGTAAGACTAACAGTTGAAAAATGGAATAAAACTGTTAATTCCCAAAGTTATATGCGATCACAGACACATGGTAAAAGTCTGAAGGTCAACTCAGCAATCCAAGTCCGCCGTCTTGAGATGAGACGTTAAGCCGAGGCCCTGTGTTCAGGAAAGACATACCCTGTGCACATTATGAGATTAACAATATTATGGGATGTATACCAAAATATATCCCATAATATTGTTTGCCATAACATTATTGGACAACAATATTATGGGATTAACACAGTGGATGGTTTTGACGAGAGGCTACCATCTGTCTCCTAACAGCTGTCCAATGGGTACACTCCCGCAATTTTATTTGAACCCTCGGAGTCCTTGTCCGTTTATCCCATTGTGTGGAAAAATGTGCTGCTCAGAGGTTAAACAACCCAACCCTGATCACAGATATTTGTGGCCTGATGGCGTGCTCTTGCTTCCCTCCATATCAACTGACACTGCGAAACGCTGTGGAGGGTAAAAATCGGTTGATCGGTAAAGAACCCCCATCGCTCTTGAGTCCAGTCGACATGATGACTAAAATGTCACAGCCTATTTTAATACGCCAGATTGTAAATAGGGAGATGACCTTATTTATAATCTAGATGAGACCTTAAATAATCTACACTGAACTACCGAGGTGGCTCATTGAAGAACAACTTCGAAACACCCGTCTTTTAAAGCTCGAAGCATTTGTATGTGCCAGCGTTCTTCATTTGCATATCATACTTTATGGATTCTAATTCTTTCCTGAACTGACAAAAAAAGAGAAATATTGTACATTGTATTTGAGAAGATCATTAAATGGGGATTTAGTAAAATGGAATTTAGCAAAACAAAACTATTTTAGAAAATTTCCTGCTGTATATTATTTAAATTCTCGTCTAGAATAGCAAATATTGAAGCAACTGAAGAAGTAAAATCAGAAACTTCAAAGACACGGAATGCTGATTTAGAATCTTCATCTGTAAAATATATTTTTTTAGGTGAATTCAATATGTACGTTGGGTTGTTCCGATTGGGTGCGACGTATTTAACGTCTATACATGACTGTCGTAGATTTTATCATCGGAGTTTTGCGGGATCGCGTTTTTTTTAACCAACCTGTGTATATCAATGCGTACATATTGGGGGCGGGAGTGTCTAAGTCGGTAGCTCGCTAAGCTCGTAATCTGCAGTACCCGGGTTGGAGTCCCTCCTGAGTCAGTATTTAGATTTATTTCCGCAAAATTCCCCTCCTTGCCCTCGCTCAGTAGGGGACACCGATGGGCTTGGAAAGGCCGTTGTCCATAGGATTGGGTTAATCCGCAGCCCCTCATAAGCGAGAGCCATACCCTGTGAACGTTAAAGAACACGTTGGGTAGCCTGGAAGGGAGGCTACCATCTCTCTCCCAACATTGTCTAGTGGGTCCCTCAACGCTGTCCAGTGTGTCCTTCCCCCAACCTTCTTTGAGCCCTCCTGGGTTCCTTGTGACCTGGCCATTTAGCCCACTGTGCGTAAAAAAATGCAGCTGAGAGATAAAGCAATCCAGCGTACATATTGAATTCACCTAAAAATATATTGTGGACATGAAGATTCTAACTCAACATTCCGTGTCATTGAAGTTTCTGATTTTACTTCTTCAGTTGATTCAATATTTGCTATTCTAGATGAGAACTTAAATAATCTACAATAAGAAATACTCTAAAATAATTTTGTTTTGATAAATTCCATTTTATTAAATCCCCATAAATGATCTTCTTAAATAAAATGTTCAATATTTCTCTTTTTTTGTCAGTTCAGGAATGAATTAGAATCCATAAAGTAGCTGTAACATTACAGTACCATTCTATGCATAACACTTGTTCCAAGTTTTCCGAGTAAAAGTTCCGATGATTGTGTCTGCCATTTTAATTGGAGGTGAATCTGTTTCGTCAACTGACTTGAAATTCATAAACAATTGATAAATTTGAAAATAAATAAAAAAAATTGAAAAATACCTGTGTTCCTCTTTGCACTTTAAAAAGTAGAAAATGGCCCTAAAAGTTATCGATGGTGGAATCAGTCAATGAATTCAAATTCACTTCAAAGCACGGGCAATCTTGTAGTGCAGGTAAAGCAGCGCCCTTTCTTCCTTTGAAGTGAATACTAACTCAGTTACTGATTGCACTATAGATATATTTTAGGCATATTTTCTACCTATTAGGGTACATATAGCAAGACAGGTATTCTTTAATTTTATTTTTATGTCATTAAAAACACCTTTCTTCAGAAACTTTCATTTGACATATTGCTCAACATCTACCATAATTTTCCTACCCGGTTTTTTGGAGTCGTGTTTAGGATAGCCCATGACATTGGAAAAATCGAAGTTTTAAGTCGAGATATAACTCGTTAAGGTTCACTCCGCGAAATTTACGTCCCCTTTTAGAGAGTGGGGAGAATGGTGGTGGGCATAATTCTAAGTAGTCTACGATGGTCTTCGTGAGCTTTCATTTGACACTGACACGTAATTGTAGACCCTCACATTCGGAAGATATAGTAAAAGAACGACTTTCCAATTTCCTTTTTTTAGGGAGTGGGTTTATTGCCAGCAACATTCCTTACGTCACAAGCTTTCATTTTACGCACAGCTTGTTACGTCCTGCCCGCGCTTTTGAAATATATCGTAAAACAATTCTTCGCATATTTTTCCCTTTTTTGCGGGGAGAAGAAGGCACGAGGGAAATTTTTAAAACCTATGACACACAGTATAACAAACTTTTATTTGACTAATAACCAATTGCCTTCGGTCCTTACGCTCCGAAGATAAGCAGTTTTCTCCTTCCCCTTTTTATAGGAGGGAAGGACGCATGGGATAAATTTTTTATAGCCTGTGAAATTCGCGGGTCACAAACTTTCTTATGGCCCATAAAATCACTAAATTTGTCCGTCATGTTCGAAAGACGGTGGAGAAACTTTTTTGACAAATGCACAAGCTAACAAACCGACAAATGACGAGCGAAAAGAGACAGGAAGACAGGTGAAAGGGAAAATGATCTATACTACGAGTTCTCAAAGTGGGGTACGCAGTAAAATTTTTTGGGGTACGCCGTGATAGCTCAAAACTCGCTAGATCTAATAGCAAAGTAAATATAACAATTGTTATACTATAACTATAGTTTTATCTATCTATACAAGGAGTACGCCAGTTCCATACACATTTCCAAGTGGTACGTGAAGCATAAAATGTTGAGGACCACTGATCTATACTAATAATAGCAGAGAAAACAAATACATCAAGAAACGTAAATGAATAAGAAATGCGCTTCTCTTGATCAATTACGTGCAGCACTAGAGTGAAATGATGCTTTTATGTCGATGGGGAAACAAATGAATGTCGTACTCCGCATTCATGAAAAACACTGCTAATATTATTCTATAGTTATACTCATGTGTCTAAAATCTGTGCATTATATACACTACCTGGCCAAATTGTTATGAACACCTACCTAATATGTATCATGGTGCAGGTCCCCAAATTTCGAAGTCTTCAATTCTCTGCGCATAATTCTCATTGAAATGAGTCTTGACATATTACTAGTAGTCATCTCTCTCAGCCTGATGAACTGTAGCAGCTCAGTTCTTGGCAGCAAATGTCTCTCTGTCTGTCAGAGCCTTTTTTCTCCGCATTTGTCACGATCGGGGAACATTTTTGGAGAACGTTGCCATTCTTCATACAATTGGGATATTTTATCCCGTGATTTTCCGCAGAGTTTCAACATCTCCGTCACGGATACGTCTGCACATTGCGCTCCAACAATGAGTTTCTTTACCCATGATGCGCTTGACTTTAATTTCCAACATAGCTTTAAGGCATTTGTAGGACTTCGTCATGAGGTAGAATATTAACATTTGTAAGGAATTTTGTACACTGGTATGCTTTGTAGTACTTTGCGAAATATGGATGGCATTGGATATTCCGCCGTCCGTTGGATGGGATGTTGAGCCATGGCCCGTTAGAGACCCTGTGCACGTTAGAGAACACGCTGGATGGACTTGACGGTAGGCTACCTTCTGCCTCCTAGCAACTGTCCAGTGGGTACCTACCCACAACTTTCTTTGAACCCTCGGAGTCCTTGTGACCTTACCATTTATTCCAGTTGTGCAAAAAAGTGCCTTTCGGAGGTAAAACAATACAAATAATTTTAGAAACATGATGTAGTACTTTCCAATTAACCGACGAATTCAGGTAAACTTAAGAGATTTGCAATTTACCTTAGGAGCCTTAATGAGATTGTAATATGAACACAAATAAATGCCCTAATTAAGAGAAGTCGGAAGTTAAATCATTACGTCTTCGGAGAACTGACGTAATCAAGTTTCACGCTTAAATACAAAGTGGAAGGAACAGTTAAATCTATAGAGTTGTTGAATACAATTGATGTAGAGTAATTGTAGTTGTATTTGTTTGTACTTCAGTAACTTCTCGTTATAACTCGGTTAGCTCAGCAATAATTCTCGATAGCACTCTCATTGTATTATAACTATACCTCCCTATAGCGTTCTCTTAACTCGCTATAACGCTATTTTATCTTTCACACCACTTGGGAGATATGTAACAGATATTGGTGATGGATCGGCATGAGATTAACAGATGAATATGATTATGAGCGGCATGAGATTAACAGATGAATATGATTATGAGCGGCATGAGATTAACAGATGAATATGATTATGAGCGGCATGAGATTAACAGACGAACTTAAATTTAAGAATTAAGATATTTAAAAGAACTGACGGGACTTTTAAGAATCTATGAAGATTGTGGAGAAATAGGCGTATACACCTAAACACTAAACTTAGACTGTATAATAGTTTGGTTCTTTATAGGGTTAGTTATGGTAGTGAAACTTGGACACTTTGTAAACAAAATAACAGGAAACTAGATGCGTTTGATTCTAGATGCTTACGCAGTATCTTGGGCATTAGGTGGTTTAACTTTGTAACTAATGATGAGGTTAGGCAAATGAGTTGGCAACCTCCTTTAAGCAGCATGTTGTGCAGAGACTCTGCTGGTTTGGCCATTTTGTCCGTATGGATAATTATAGATTGGCGAATAGGATTATGAATAGTGTGCCTAAAGGCCTCAGAAAGAAAGGGAGACTTAGGATGTGGTGGGCAGACAATGTCAAACAGGACCTTATTACAATTGGTGTGCAGTGGCCAGATGCAGCAGATGTAGCTCAGGACAGACTTGCTTGGAGAACTAAATTGCACTGTCTGGTTGGACCTCCGTAGCTCATGGCTGCTTGATGGTGGTGGTGGTGGTGGTGGTGGTGGTGGTGGTGATGATGATGATGATGATGATGATGAGTGGGGGCGGGGTGACTCAGTCGGTAGCGCCCGAAACTCGTAATCTGCAGTTCCCAGGTTCGAGTCCCACCTGGGTCAGGGTTGAGGTTTTTTCTCTGCAAAACTCCCGCCCTGCCCATGGTCAGTAGGGGACACTGATGGGCTTGGAAAGGCTGTCGTCCGTCGGATGGGACGTTAAGCCGTGGACCCATGTGCGGGAGGCCACACCCTGTGCACGTTAAAGAACACGCTGTGTGGCCTTGAGGGAGGCTATCATCTGTCTCCCAACAGCTGTTATAGTGGGCCCCCTCCCACAAATTTCCCTTTGCCTTCGGGGTCTTTGTGACCTGGCCATTTAGCCCATTGTGTGCAAAAAATGCTGCTCAGAGATAAAACAACCCAACCCATAATTTCGGTGTTAACAAAGCCCAGACAAAAGGATTTTTTTTGCGGAGTAAAGGATGGCATGTCATTTGAAAAGAATGTCACATTAAAACACGAAACTTCAATATAAAGTTGTGATAGAAGAAATAGATGTATTAGAAAAATATCGCAGGACACAAGAAACAAATCAAGAGGAAAACAGGCGCTGAGGAAAGTTAAACAGAGTAGGAATTTTGAATTCATAATAGAAAGAAAGAATTGAAAGATGAAAGATAAAGCGTCGGGCATGGAATATAATTATTCTGGAAGGAACCGGTTTACAGATGCCAATAAAACTGAAAAGGGAGGATTTTGGATACATCATCATCCTCAGTAGAGGACATCAAGCGAAGGTCAGATACGCGAGACTGACAACGAGAGACTCTAACAGATCGGGGTTGACTCTATCTAACAGCACTCTGCCATTAAGCTAACTCCTGGAGGTATTGGCGATTAGGTTGTGGGGTGCAATGAAAATGGGTAGATATGGCAACTCAAAGGGGTGTGAAAATGACAAGAGATGGAATCCGACCCACTGGTGGGAAGATGCTCTTTTCAAACAATGGTCATCGAGTCTATGAGCACGCAATGAAGTGAACTGAAGTCAATTACTTCTGAGTGACAGTGACGTTTAATGCACTCCTAGTAAATTAACTGGACAGTCTTCGAGTGAGGACATTGTTCACCAGACAAGCTGGGTATAATTCACATTAGAGTGACACAAGGCATGAGTTTTATAAGTCTGGTGATCGCTGATAAAAACCCTTAGGGGGATACGTGTTATGTCCCTCTAATTTATTTATTATTGTAATTTTATTGTATTTTTGTTGTTGTAAATATATATCTGTATTAAGCGTATTTTTGAAAGTGCTGATGTGGGAATGTGACTCATGAACCGTTGTTCGGGTCTGAGCTAGCTGACTGTGTATGCTTACAAATAGAAAGAACTTTTACGACTATTTGCAACTAGCCTCTGGCATGAGTGCTAGCGCAGGAGACAAGTGCTGCAATACTGAACAACAGTCTGAGCATCGCTGTCAAACCGGAAGGACGTTTGAATACGCGTCAAAGAATGCCGCCCTTGCTCAAAAACAAAACCCTTAAGGAGAGGGTTCATTTCATTCTGAACTGAGGTACGGTTGTGTGTGAACCAGGTTGTAGCAAGGATTGAATATCCTTTCGCCGAGTTTGAGGTCGGTAAATAGATTCTGTAAAGCGCAGTTTTCCACCTCATTGTATGAAGGTTTGCAGTAGCAAGGCAGCAAAGACCCACGGAATCGAGCGCATCCCCATCACGTAATTGTATATTAATGTAAATAAATTGTGTCATCTATATACTACTCTCGTGCTTGAATTGTTTGACAACTTTCTACACATAACTTGGCGCAGCAAGTCTGAGGTAATTTTAGTGATGAAAGTCAGTTTTGCCTTACTGGGAAGCAGAGCAGTACTTTCATAAGAAGACTGCCTGAGAGAAATTCAGTGTCTTAAAGTTACTGTGAAACATTTAAAGTCACGCTATGAGATTGCATATCCTGTTGGGTTGTTAAAAGGTTACAGATTGTAACTGGAATAGAAAAAACTAAAAACTGCGTAAAATACTGAAAACGAAATTGTTCCTAACAGTTAAGGATCTTTTTATTTTTTTTTAGTGATGAACCTCGAATGTTTCATAACTATAACGCTCCTTGTTACTTCGCGACGGCTGTTCAGATGTAATTAGCACAAAGCACCATAAGAGGATTGAAGGGCCTAGAAGGTATCTAAACCTTAATCCTGTAGAGAACTTATGAACTAATAATTAGTTCTAATAATTATGAACTAATAAGCGTAGTTAATTGAAGATTTCCTATTTTCTTTTAACTATATTATTACGAAGAACTGTTTCAAAATTTGCTATGTAATGTAAAAAAAAAAAGATTATTATTATTAAAAGGTTTAAAGTAATCTTTTGACAGAAGTATTTCCTAAAAAAAAAGGTTTTAAAACCTTTAGTATTTTCATTAGCGCGTATAACAACTGCCGTATAATGATCAAAATAAAAGAAAATTATAATAAATTCATGAAACTAAATTTTTGTTAATTCACGTGAATGCCGTAACAAACTACGTTTTTTTATTTGTTCCAGTAATTATCTCTCAAAAACCTTGTTAGCTACCAGAAAATAAAAACAGTTTTGAATCAGCATGCGAAATTCGTTAGAGTGAATATTAAAAGTTATACATATTTAATAATTTTTTGTCTGGAAATCATGAACAAGAAGAAACATGCAAAAACACAAATATGTTTAGGACGTTTTACCACCTTTTTTGTGTATCGAGGTAATTAGTGCTATTTATTGCAATGGTCTTCAAACGTTTTTGATAACACACACCGTACATCAGGAAAAAAAAAACATTTACTCCCAATATGTAATACATACATTTATATTTATAAATATACAACTGAAATAAGATCAGATAAAAATAAGCATAATTCAATGAGAACAATGTGACTGAAGATGTTTGATAATTTCAGAATACCGAAGTTTGACGGGGGCGGGGGTGGCTCAGTCGGTAGCGCGCCAGGCTCGTAATCTGTAGTTCCCAGGTTCGAGTCCCAGCTGAGTCAGCGTTGAGATTTATCTCCGCAAAATTCCCCGCCCTGCCCACGGTCAGTAGGGGACACCGATGGGCTTGGAAAGGCCGCCGTCCGTCGGATGTGACCTTAAGCCGTGACCCCGTGCGCATGAGAGCCATACCCTGTGCACGTTAAAGAACACGCTGGATGGCCTTGACGGGAGGGTACCATCTGTCTCCCAACAGCTGTTCCAGTGGGTTCCCAACCTTCTCTGAGCCTACGGGGTCCTTGTGACCTGACAATTTAGCCCATGGTGTGCAAAAAAGTGCCGCTCAGAGGTAAAACAACCCAACAACCCAACCCAAAGTTTGACACCTTGTGATACAACGATTCAAAAGGTATCTTTATGACAGGCATCCCAGCCATCTTTATGAAATAATACAGAATCTCACATAAGAAAAATGACCTAGAAATTTAAATATATTAGCAAATGTAATTTTTTATTTTTCTTCCCATTTTTCTGGAAATTTGAAGTCTTTCTAAAAACAAAATCATAAATTAGAATCCTTTAATTTTCTTCCAATACCACCATGGATCGTCACGCGCATCACTTAGGGTGCGGGCATCCCACTTTGGAGACCGCTGATCTGTTGAACGGAGGCATTCCAAGTATGCAGATTACCATTATTTTGCCACCACACTTCTTTGCTATGCTTCCTAAACCTATACACGTTTAGTGGTATCACTTAGAGCGTGCATTATTAAAACATTTCGTATAAAACGATAATATATTTTTCTCTCCAAACAGTTTAGAAAGCTTCAGTGAACTATATGACATTTTCTACGGAAGAATAAGAATAGAGCGACAAACGTAAGAATTTCCTGCCCAATTGTCTCTATCTACTAAAACACAAAAGCCAAGATTCAGTTGTTGAAAATGTATCAATCCGGAGCTCGTTAAGGGGCTTCTACAGAAGTGTTGAAATTTCGTCTTTTTAAAATTTCGTCTCTTTAAAAAACCCAGATCCAATATCGTTTTCTCAATCCCTTTGATTCAAAAATTTTATCACATGGGTTTTGGATTTCAAAAGTTAGTTTGCATATTTTTGAAGTTGGTCTTTTTTTTTCGCATTTATGTGGAAATTCAATTCAAACACTGTTAATTTTTTTTTTATTTCTCTTCATGAGTTACTGCCTCTGCCATTTACAATCTTAAAGAATATTAAAGTATTAAGTTATCATGGAAAGGTATTTAGGAAATATGAAATAAAAAAACTCAAGTATAATTTTACATTTGTGTTTTTTTCCCCAATACATATATCATTGTTTGGTGACCCGTATTATATCACCAGTTAACAATGATGAAACCGAAGTACAATAAAATATCGATGCATATAAAATTCCTCGTATGAAAAAATATGACTATAAGGAAAATAGTAAAAAGGAAATCCTTAAACAATATGTACAACGTACATTTTTCGATTACATGCTTTGGATTTTACCATGTGGCAAAGCTGCAATGATTTAAACGCGTAAATGTCTATCCAATTACAGCGCTATCATCGCTTACTATTGTATATATCGCCCGTGATGCATAGTGCTGTGATTGGATAGACATTCCACAGCATTTAAATGATCGCTGAACTGTTGCTAGATGCTAAAAACCAAAGCACAAAATCGAAAAATATACGTTGTACATATTGTTTAAAGATTTGCATTTGAAGTTAAGTGCTGTTGTATATCGCCCGGTATATATTTTTGCCGATCTGGCAGATCCCGCCCCCCCCCCCTCCAGAACTCCTGTGATCTTATTCTAAATGTTGAACTTGCCTACCTGCCTTGAATTCCAAAACAGTCGTTTTTGCAAAATTTTATTTTATCCCCATATTTTATGTCCGAAGCTAAAAATAGATTAAATAAAAACAACTATAAAATGACATTCCATATAGAGTATCATTTTAATCTTTTATGTTTGGTAAAATATTTTAGTGCTTGGGAAACACTATTGAAGTGTTATTCTCAGTCTTATTTTTCAGCATCCCCCCCTCCCCCCCGAAGCCAAACTCTCGGAGCCTCCCAAAACTGAATTCTCGGACCCGACAAAAAAAAACTCTTGGAAATTCCTCGAAATTAAATTCTACGATTACCCCGGAAACTAAATCCTTGGTACCTGTCTGCTATATACATTTTACCGTACCGGGTTTAAAGTGGAGTTTTCAAACTTCGAGATATGTGATTCTGATTGTATTGCAATATAAGTAATGGTAACGTTCAACGAAAAGTTATTTAAAAGTAGTTCTAATTCACGCGTTATGTTTTGTCATTCGTTAAAGTTATTCTTATATATGTTCGTTATTATTATTGTTTTAAGTCCGTTAATTAGTTGTGTGATTATTTAATTAGTTATCGACTGTTTTAAAAAATTCCGACATATGGGAAATTTTTTTCGTTATGATTATTTTGTAGTATGTAACTATCACAGCACCTTTTATATTGCATATCAGTGCAACGAAAATTCACCGTAACGAATATATTTTGGATTTTGGTCACTTGCACGATTTCGTTATGCTGACATTTCACTGTATATTCAGAAGTTTCCGCAAATGGCTTTATTTTCCTGGATCAATTTCTAAAATAAACTTCATTGCATGTTCGCATAATTTACTTTTTAGTTAGAAAACGATGCATCGTTTCCTCTCTCCAGCTATAATAATTTTTCTATGCCTCTCTTTCCAGAAAAAGAACTGCTGCAAAAGTAACCGAGGCGGCAACCTTAATTACATTACGGTCAGAACCACCAGTATGATTCTCTGAAGTCATTTTTTTTTTGTTTTTGAAGGTAACCGGCAAACGAATAACATTAGAGTCAGTAGTTGCCTGCTTTATTTAGCCTTGATCTAGGCACAGTACTTCCTATGACAAATATCGGAAAATATAATGAGATAGTAACAAGATTTACACAAAAGAATGCAATTTTTTGAAAGCAATACCAGCGTAATTACATATTAATTTACATGACTTTTCTGTCTAATTTGAGCTTTGCTAAACGAAGGGTTGGGTTGTTTTACCTCTGAGCGACACTGTTTTTGCACACATAGGCTAAATGACCAAGTCACAAAGACCTCGAGGGCTCAGAGAAGATTGGGGGGGGGGAGGTACCCACTAGACAGCTGCAGGGAGACAAATAATAGCCTCCTGTCAAGACATCCATCGTATCCATCCGAAGGATGTCGACCTTTCCAAGCCTATCGGTGTCCGATAATGACAGGGGGATTGGCGGGGAGTTTTGCGGAGATAATTCTCAACGCTAGCCCAGGAGAGACTCAAATTTGGGAACTGCAGATTCTCTCTCACCCCCCTCCCCTAAAAGAAGGAGGAGAAGAAACGAGTTAAAGCAACGAGTTAAATTATTTTACCTATATCAAGTATATTCGTGATCAGTAGAAGAGTACTTAGTTTAAAACTATGATTATAAAATATTGTTCACTAGGTTTCACTTTGAAATTACAACTAACAGCCTAGACCTAATTCTTACTTTAATCCGTCTGAAAATTATGATTTGCTGATGGAATTGAAACACCCATTCAGTTCTATCATTTAAAAAGTATCTTTAGTGCTTTTGAAATATTAAAAATGATTCCAATGTTACAATTCTGTCTCTTCAGAGTTATTTTTAAATTACGCTACCGCGTTTTAGAGTTTGGGAAGTACTGGTTTAACAAAGATCTACTTTTGATCAACAATAATTCTTATAGGAATGGAGATTTATTTGCTATTTACATCCTTTTCCACGTACCATCTGGCATTGCCATAATCAGGTATTCGCATTAGTGATTGTAATCATCTGGCGGAATATAACATTGACCAGAAAATTAACTCTGTATATATATCCAAATTAATATGCTGAAAATTTAGCATATTTGCCACGCAGAGATATAATTGATAACTAAATCAGGCTACGTTGTGACTGATATATTCAGTATCCATTGAATTATAACCACTCTACTCCATATTACAATGGGAAAGTAATTACAATAATAATAATGATAATAATAATAATAACACTGGGCAACAAATTTTCATAAAAGTCATGCCTCTGAGATAAAAGTAGTCATTTCTTAAAGATTTCAAGGTGTTGAACACTAATATGACATTGAAAATGCAAAATTGGCTACGATTTCTGAGAAATCCGCAATAGTTTCTTATATAATAGAGTAATACGTACATGTGACATGTATCGGTAAAACTCCGCTTATACTTCCGACGCGCTATGCTCTTCGCTTATACAGCTGCTCAGGATCATCTCTGGCGAGCGTCCAACACTAGTCAGCCAACATTGAAGTAGAAAAGTTTCCCTATTGACATTACTGATATTAATTATTTAAATTTCCGTAACTCTTTAAATATTGAATGAATGATTTTGAAAAGCGAAATTTAGATAGATGTCGTTCATCGTTGTAATGTCCTGGTGAAAACGTTCACATGCTCATCACTAACCATGCCGCAGTAGTCGGGGAAGAATTCTAAGTGGGAATGGAAAAAGAGGATTTTCAAGGACATATTGCAGCCACGTTTGTGATACAGAGACCACATTTCCTTAATTAGTTTCTTATAGTTGTCTGCCCTGACATTCCAGAGGAATTTAGTTGACATCAGACGAAACGCATCCAAAGCCTTTTTCTCGTCACCCTGAGCAGGTTGTCGAACATCTGGTCTCTGAACAGCTCGCAGATCTGAGGACCAACAAAAATTCCTTCTCTAATTTTCTCTTCACTGAGTCGAGGGAATTTGTCAGCCAAGTACTTGAACGCTGATGCAGTTCGGTCCATGACTTTTACGAAGTTTATCATCACACCGAGTTTGATGTGTAGGGACAGTCGCAGGATTGTGTGCGTTTCTGCCAGTGTTGGGTGTTCCACGTTCTTCTCTCCGACCTTCAGAGATTTCCTCTGAGTCCAGTTTATCTTCACATAGTGCAAAATGTTTGCTCGACTGCCCCATTTATATAAGAAACAGCAGTACTTCGTATATCCCAGCTGCAGACTCATTAGCAGAGCCACTACCATCAAGTCACAACAGAGATGCCAGCCATACTTGCTGCATTGAACATAGTTCAACAGCTGTTTTAGGTTGTCGTAGGTTTCTTTCATGTAGACAGCATGTCTGATCGGAATGGATGGAAGTCGATTTCCATTTGCAGCAGCACCGCCTTAAGACTCAATTTCGAGGAGTCTATGATTAGTCGCCATTCTTGATGGTCATGTTTGATTCCGACGGCATTCATCAGGCCATCTACATCAGAGCAGAACACAAGGTCATCTTCCTTTCTGAAGTAGGGCGCAAACTGCTCATGACTAGTTCGAAACGAAGTCATTCGACATTTTCCTCGAGAAGATTCCAGTGTTAAGTCTTGATCCAAGTAACTCTGCTTTGGCCTTGGACAACTCCAGATCGTGAACAAGATCGTTCTTTTATTCTTCGGTGAGAATATGTGGTGCAGATGATGCACTGCGGTAGACGTATGAATCATCATTAGACACCGGAGGTTGCGGAGAACCCGACGTCGGTTCGTCTTTTTCCTCGTCTGAATCGATGGAAAATTATTTTAGAGATTCGGGAACTGGGAGGCCTTCGCCATGTGGAACTGGTCGGAGAGCAGATTGTATATTTGGGTTAATACCGATTATATATTCGGTATTATTGCCCACTTCTTTTTCGTTGTGATGCCTCTAGAAACAGGTGGAACCATGCAGAAGTAGCAGTCATTTCCGTGATTGCTTGGCTCTTTTCAAACCATAGGAAGAGCAAATATCATCGCCACTTTCCCCCCCTTTCAGCCACTTCAGAAGATTTCTTGCACACATACTGCAGCATATGTGTGGGGGCCAAGGCCTTGTCCTGGTCCCCGATATTGCATCCAAAATCAAACTCACACGCACTTACACTATTGGAAAAATGGCCCTTTTCTGGCTTGCATACGTCACTTCCCGGTAAATGTAACAAAATGTATCTGCACTATTAACACAGTTATGAGGCATCACTACTGCTGGATTAAAACTGCAAGGATCACTTGTGTTGTACTTATGACTCAGGGGTAAATGGGAGTCGCTCAAAAGACTTCTCACCCTACGAGACGTTGCTTACAACTAACGATTGCATCATCTTTTGTCCTCGATGTCATGACTCAACTACATTGCATAAGACAATGAAGATCTTCGGTGGTTGTGTGTATGGTGGGCTGATGCCATACAACGCAATATGTTGAAATCTGGAATTTAAAATACAGCATTGTGAAATGGTTACGTATGTACTCAATGCGGACTGAGTCGTTTATATATGACCATCTGTGTGTCTCCGAAACAAGAGCAATCGACAAATTGTATTGTCATTTTCGTGTTCAGCACCTCGAAATTAATAGAGATTGGCTATGTTGTTTTCAAAACTTTTTTGTGTGTTGCCCAGTGTAATTTATTCGGTCAAATGATATTACATTGTAGTAGTATGAAACAAAAAGGTGAAAACATTTTTCAAAGATTTAAAAAAAAAACTACACTTTATGTTACAGATAGCATTGTAAATAAAAATTAAATTTAGTAAGAATTCACACAGAATGCAGTGTTTAAAATAATTAACACATTTGACCAGGAATCATAGAAAAAGGCTGATTGTACCCTTGTTTGAAGGTGGTTATACACATTTATTTGTGAGAGAAGTCAAATTTATATATATATATAATTGCAGGTTAATTTATTATCAAAATAGTACACACTTTGATAGAGTCATATCAGGCATAATTTACATAAGGTAAATGGGAGTCGCTTTTGAGCGACTCCCATTTACCTTATGTAAATTATAAGACTTGCTCACCCTACGAGACGTCACTTACAACGACTGCATCATCTTTTGTCCGCGATGTCCAAGCATGGTGTGCCATGGAAAAGAACTAAAGAGCAATGTAGCCATCGATGGATTAAAGTGGTAAAAATCGAAATTAATATTTCCAAATCCCATGTAAGAAATTTAATTTACACACTCCCCCCCAAAAAAAGATTTTAATTTCTTTTTAAAGTCAGCCTTATTAGTAACAAGTTAGTCTGATGGTAAGGTATTCCACGTTTTTGGCCATGTCGAGTTTATGTTATTTGCATCATAGAAGTGATCGATTTAGCAAGAATTAGTTTGTTTTTACCTCATGTACTAAAGTTATGTTCAAAAGTTAGGAAATGTAAGATATCTTTGTGAATATTTTGGTGAATTCGGTCAAACATCAGAAGGGATTCATGAAAAGAATTGATTTTGCCATGAGTGGGATTTGAACCCACTTTTCCAGGAATCATGCCTGTTATGCTACCACTACACCACCAATGGCTAACCTTTTCTCAGCTTATGTGACCTTATAAACCTTCCGGATTTTATTTATTTGATTCGCACTAGTGGCGCCATCTATCCAGGAAGTGGACAACTCTGCTGCCTCATTAGAGATGGAATTAATATCTGTCACTCACGTTTTTTTCAGCTCATCATTTCATTAGTTCCATGTCTGCAGGACTTATCCTGTGATTATTTACTACTGATAAAAAGGGATATTTTGAATGAATAAAATTTATGAACAGGTGATATATTAATTGGGTAATTATGATTTGCATTAATTATATTTGAGAATCGTATAACTCTAAAATATTTATTTATTAAAATACGTATTTTGTTAAGGTTAAATTCAGTCGTCTTTCCCCAGACTAGATGACAATAGTTTACATGTGACGCAACTAAGGTATGAGAAGTAGTAGCTTAATATTTACTAGTAAGACATGATTGATTTTATTAATTACTCCAATATTTTTACTTATTTTGTTACAGACATAATTGATATGGGAGTTCCATTTCAATTTATCTGTCAAAGTTACTCTGAAAATTTAATTTCATTTACAATGGTTATCTGTTGGTTACGGAGAGAAATATTTTGTTTTTATATTTAAAGATTTGCGATGAGAATGAAAAATGATTCTCTTAGTTTTCGTATGGAAATAACTTCTAAAATAGGCGTTTTACGATAAAATATCAGTGATGATGAATTGCAGATCTCAGCGACATCTATCTAAATTTCGCATTTCAAAATCATTCATTCGGTATTTAAAGAATTATGGAAATTTCGATGATTAATATCAGTAATGTCAATCTTAAGAAACTTACGCACAATCGACGAACATTGAAATAATTATATGCATAACTTTTATAATATTATCTTTTTTATTAAACCACTTAAAACAGTGGTACACTAACCTTTTGTCATCGGGCCGAATAGAGGAATATTATATTTTCTGTGGGCTAATAGTTGGTAGGTGCAAAAAAATTATATTTGCTTATTGCATTTTACTTGTCATTGGCTACTGATCTAAGGGACCTGGGTTCGAGCCCCGGGTAAGGCATGGCTGTTTGTATCGTTTTTCTGCTGAGGTCCTGCCATCCTCACAGACCTTCTACTCTGGCATATAAACTGACAGTCTCCTGTCAGACCTCTGTGGCAAGCAGCTGCTTGAGGGGTATTTATTTATTTATTTATGTATATTTAAAAATAATAAAACATAAAATTAATATTAATATAAAGGTTATTTTAGTTTGCCTTTTCGAACAGTATATGAAAAAGTGGGCAGCATCACAGAAATGAGCTGTTGAACATTAGGAGTGAATGACGTTGTTGGTTGTATGACAGTATTCAAATTTTCACATGGGCAGAAAAAAAATGCTAAAACTGCCGGAGTCTTCATTTCTGATTTTCTGATTTAAAATAATGTTTGGTTTTTATTTTTTTTAAGATCAAGATCTAATTAACTTTTGAGGTAAATAATGAAACAATTTAGTTAAAGACTGTTTAATATTTACGTTTCAAATAAATTTTCTTCTTTAGTTTGTCAGGTAATTTCATACATAATTTCAACTATATCAGTATAAAAAAGCCAAAAAAAAATGCAAATTTTTAAAGTTTTGACGTAAGTTATTTCTAGTGTATTAGTACCATTTTATAAGAAAAGGAAATGTTAAAATTGTTTATGTAAATAACTTTTTCAATGTACATCAGTTTTGCGTAAGTTCCTTATGTTTGACATTACTGATTCATTCAAACTGGCTGGTATTACTGTTTTTCAATATTCAAACTTACAATATTACAGTATAATTACCGAGATTCAGATATATTTAGTGATATTTAATTATAAAAAGTTTTTTTAATTATAAATAATTTTTTTAAATTATTATTAAATTAATAATAATATAATAATTTATATTAAATTATTATTAAATCATTTTATTATTAAATTATTTATAAAAAAATCATAAAGCCATTTAATCATAAAAGTATTTTTTAGAACTTATGTATCATCGGAATTACTTTACCATTGACGTAATATGGAGTGGAATAGTCATAATTTAGTGAACACTGATTGTAAAATTACTGGAGTGACGCTCGATCCTAAAATATCTGTAAAAACCCAAGGTGGGGTCCGATTACACAACTTAAAAAAATGCAGTTGTTTTGACTTTTTATACTAATATAGTTGAAATTACGCATGAAATTACTCGATAAACTAAGGAAGAAAATTTATTTAATACCTAATTTAAAACGAACCCTGACTAAACGGTTTAATGATTTTTTTCAGTGTATACACTCCACGATCCCACTATATTGCTATTTCAAGTTTTTCTATATATGTGTAATAATAATTATAGGTTTACTAGTAAACAATATTCATTTTTATTTATTATTCATCACTTTCTAATAATATTTCCTCAATGAAAAATCTGCCATTTTAAATGCATAACATCCAATTCCTAATTTACAAACACAATTCGTTCCAGAAAAACGGTTCGTAAAACGAGCGTTCGTATAGCGATCCGGACATTTCCAATATTTCTCATGGTTTCATCCATGTTGAACATTTGCTTTGGATAATACCTATATTTGCCATCTATATTTTCTACTTTTCTAATTTGTCTAATTTTAGCTTACCACAAACTCAGAGTTGCATTTTTAGCAGACTGAACTAAGAGAGTTTTTTATTTTTTTTTCTCAGTTTAAAAGTTGTGTTGTTTTCAGCTATAATGCGCTTCATTATGTTTCAAGTCCTTTCTAAGGATTTCATTCCATCATGACACGAGGGAAAGAGCACGAGGCGATGTCTATTTTCAGCAGCAATCACATCCATTTTGTATATTTTATAAACTTTAGCTTTTGTTCACTTACAGTCCGCAATAATTTACACTTCGGCTGATTCAGCTGCTATGAAATCCATTCTAAGTAAGCCAATTACGGAAAGTTCCTTCCGTTCAAGCAGTCGTTGGCACGTTTTCGCAGCGAATGCTGCGATAAGGGATGATAGCCATGATGATTTCAGATTTCGGAGGTTAATGTCAAAACCATTTTTCCAAATAATCTCCATCGATTTCTTAATGAGAGACTCCATTTTTATTTCTAGTCAAATGCATACCATCATCTGCAAAGGTCTCTCCATGGTCATCAAGGGAGGGAGGGAAAGGAGGGTGTCAGTAGTTAACGCGCTGGGTTCGTAATCTGCAATTCCCAGGTTCGAGTCCCAACTGTACCTGCGTTGATATTAATCTCCGTTAATCCCCACTATTTAATCTTTGAGTAAAGGAACACCGATGGGTTGGAAAGATTGTCGTCCGTTCAAAGGGACGTTAAGCCGCTCCACCGTGTACAGGAGAGGCATACGTTAGAGAATACGCTGAATGGCCTTGACAGGAGGCTTCTATCGATCTCCTAACAGGTGTCCAGTGGATTACCGTCCCCAACCTTCTCTCTGAATCTTTGGTGTCCTTGTGACCTAATCATTTAGACGATTTTTCGCACAAAAATACCGCTCAGAGGTGAAACAACACAACTTAACCCTATCAGCATGAACAGAAATAAGTATTGGCCAGTGTCGAAGCATGTCTGGAAGCAGTTAAGACAATGAAACTACGCAATTCAAGCACAGATGTTTTTTTTAGGCCTTTCTTTATCGAGATAGCAATTATTTGTCAATCAAAGATAATCTAATCGATCATTATGTCATTATTGCATTTAAATTTACGGAAAAACGTATTCCTTTAAGAGCCGAGTCTCATCGAGAAAAACAATTAACAACTGAACTTTTGTGCTGGATCAAAAATGTATTGTTCGCTTAATTCTAGAAAAAAAAATTGAATTTCATAAACTAATGGTGGAGTATAGAAATCAGAGATGATTTGGGACTCAATTTTTTGAGTCCGCGCCCCAGTAGAATCCGAACCCCAAACCATTTAGAAAACTGTTGAGCGGAACCCGAGTTGAAGAATAAAATTATCTGATGCATAATAAAACATTAGATAAGAAATACATCTCGATCATCATTTATTTTATTCTTATATTTTTATTTACAATCATTTCATGAGAAAATTAAAATGTTAATGCTCTTTGGAACGAAAAATATTACAGACACTAGTAGAAATTAAAAGTTCATGGGTAACATCATTATAAACGTAAAGAGTCATTTATTTATTAAAGGTAGAGAATAGGTAAAAACAATTAAAAGCCGCATTGTCCATATTTGTAATTACCGAAGACTTATTAAAAGGTTGAAATTATAATCAAAAATTATTTTGTACTTTTGCTTATTTTTCTCCAATTACAAAAAACATTTGAAATTTAAAATTTTCTTAGCCCGAGCCGCATGAACGCAGTCGGGCTTGGCCAGGCTCATACTCAGTACGGCAAAGCTCGAGCCGCAACCTTTTTCTAGTGGGAATGATAACTAGTGAGATTAGGCGAAACTTTGAACTTGTGTAGTTGCGTCTTTCATAGTTCTCACAGATTATAACTTGATTAAGGGTTTATTGATGGTCATGTCATAGCTATGAATATCAGTGCTGTATCCAGTGGGGAGGAGACACGATGGCCTCTCAGAATGCAAGTTAGAGTAAAAGAGACGAAAAATAATTAAACTTGTTTATATTTCATGCATTTCACAAGAAATTAAAAAAAAACGTAAAACGCAGGGGGGAGATGTTATATTGTATTGGAAATCAAGTGTTTTTCCTCCCTCCTTTTACATTTTTTTTCAGTTTGATTGTATTTCTCCCCCCCGATTTTTTTCCAGATCCGGGCCTGCCTGCGATAAACGAGAATTCGAAGCATTAACTTCGCAGTTTCACCATAATCTCACCAGTTAATCCCTCTCGCTAAATCCCTTTTGTTATGGATAATCTAAAAAATTAAGATTTATGTTCTTTTGTACTATTTACGAAAATTAATATAATCAAAATTTTTTTGTTTCTAATTTGAATTTTTAACCTATCTTTCTCAGGTTTCAGCGATGACGAATTCCAGTTTTCTGACAATGGTGATGGACCATCTCGCTACAACATCATTCACTTCAAACAAATCGCTACTGGCACTTATCAATGGGTCCGCGTAGGAGAATATCGATATGGACAACTAGAGCTCAACCTCTCTGCGGTTAGATTCAGGATGGAAGAACCAGATATGCCCCAATCCGTATGCAGTCAACCCTGCGGTAAAGGCCAAGCCAAGAAATTCGTAGAGGGTGAAAACTGTTGTTGGCATTGCTTCAACTGCTCCCGGTACCAGATACTGAAGTCAGATATGGAATGCATCGATTGTCCACTAGGATCACTTCCTGATTTTGATCACGTGAAGTGTAACCATATCTTGGAGCTGCACATGCGTCCGGACAGCCCCTGGGCAATAGGGGCCATGACATTTTCTACCATTGGTATTATCATAACTACGTTTGTGATAATTGTTTTCATAAGGCATCACGATACTCCTGTTGTGAAAGCATCAGGGCGAGAGCTGAGCTACGTCCTCCTAGGGGGCATCCTCATGTGCTACGGGATGACCTATGTGCTCGTGCAGAGGCCTACAAATTTCATCTGTGGTGCTCAAAAAACTGGAATAGGTCTCTGCTTTGCTATAGTGTACAGTGCTGTATTAACTAAAACGAACCGCATTGCACGCATATTCCGTGCAGGGAGTCGCAGCACAAAGCGACCGAGCTTCATTAGTCCTAAATCCCAGCTCATCATATGTGGTGCAATGGTCAGCGTGCAGTTAATTGTGACTGCCGTGTGGTTAGTGTTTACACCTCCTCGAGCTATCCACTACTATCCAACACGAGAGGAAAACCATCTTGTGTGTGCCGCATCCATAAACGCAACTTACATGGTCGCTTTTGCGTATCCAATCTTCCTCATCATCATCTGTACTGTGTATGCTATTCTGACGAGGAAGATTCCCGAAGCTTTCAACGAGTCAAAGTTCATAGGATTCACTATGTACACGACGTGCATCATATGGCTGGCCTTCGTGCCGTTATATTTCACAACAGCTTCACACGTGGAGGTGAACGTCACCACCATGTCAGTGACCATCAGCCTTAGTGCCACAGTGACATTAGCCTGCCTCTTTACTCCCAAACTGTACATTATTCTCCTTCATCCTGAAAAGAACGTCCGACAGTCTCTAATGAACCACAACAAATATAGCGGAACTAAAAGTTACAATATGACTGCTTCCTCTGTGAGAGCGGAATCTGCAACGCAGTCTGATGGTAAATAAGATATTTTCTTTTTTTTTTTTTCTTTTTGTTCGTGTCGCGAATAATTGTTTTAAATAATGTGGTTAATAATTTTCTGTTACTTAACGTTCTGCTCAGTCGATTTCATATGAATGTCAAATTATCACCTGCATAATTTTGTATAACATTTTATTAACCTCCCTACCTCCTCAAGGGAAAAATATCATATGGAATGCTTCTACGCTAATAAAATCAATCCATAACGTTATTTTAAATGAAAATCATGTATAATGATGGATGATGCTTATATAAGTAATGGGTTGTTTTACCCCTCTTAGCGACACTTTTTTTGCACATAATGTGCTAAATGGCCAGGTCACAAGAATCCCGAGGGCTCAGGGAAGGTTGGGGAAAGAATACCCATTGGTCACCTGTTGGGAGACAGATGTTAGCCCCCTGTCAAGGCAATCCAGCCTGTTCTTTAACGTGCAAAGCGTATGGCTCTCCGATATACGGGAACTGTGTATGGGATACTGTATACAGTGTATGGCTCTCCCATACAGGGGACACGGTTTAATGTCCCATCCGACAGGCGATGGCCTTTCCAAGCCCATTGGCATCTCCTATTGACCGAGGGGCAGGGTGGGGAGTTTTGCGGAAAATCTTAACGCTGGTCCAGGGAATCGAACTTGGAAACTATAGATTACGAGCTTAGTGCGCTACCGACTGAGCCATCTCCTCCACTTATATATGTATAATATAATATTTGGGGTCTGTAAATGGTAGCTAGGTAGTCACTGGAAGGAGAGCTATGCACCAATTCCCTGTGATGATGTATAGAACCGGCCACGCCTAGCACCTAATGTCCGACCCCGCCTTCTCGTGGTGCGGACCGTTAGTAACTTTCAAAAGAGATACTCTCTTGTGGAAGTGAACGGAAGGGGAGGGCTGCCAGATTAGTGTGGCTTACTGATCTGGACAACTATGGCTACTTTTCTTTTTTTTCTACCCTGCTGAGGAGTGGTCAACCACACAGGGTCCTGGTGCTGACCATATAAACCTACTGGACTGGACAGATATATGGCTCTGAGCTTGATTATGGATCCTGATTTTGCTGCACTGGTGGGCTCTGTGGAGGGAAAATCTTCCGCTGTGTTTTCTGTTTGTTTGTGGGTTGACAGCCCCAAGTGAATAGATTCACAGGATATGTTTATCAGCTGGTGGATAATCCTGAGCAGAAGTCATCGCAGGCACCTGAACTCTTTGCTTCTATTGGCATCGTCAAATTCTACATTGGAGGAAGTCTTCCAGTGTAGATGGCTTCAGCCTTTAGTAGTGGGGGAACGGGTCTTTGCCCCATGTCTGCGATTAGGGGGTCTGTTTGATATTGTCGGCATTCCCTCTCTCAATAAACATAGTTTCTTTAAACATCCCACTAACCATTTTCTCTCCATAGGTAGTTGGAATGTGAGGACTCTGCACAGAGCTTTTTCTCTTGATTTCCTCACACAAGAATTCCACCATTATAATTTAGATATTCTCGGCTTGCAAGAGACCAGATGGACAGATAAAGGTCAGATTCTTAAAAATAATTTTAAATTTCTCTTTTCAGGGAGGGACGACAATAAACATCACCAAGGCGTGGGTCTGCTTCTTAGCAGACACGCTAGCGATGCTCTTCTAGGATCATCATCATCATCATCATCATCATCATCATCGTCGTCGTCGTCGTCATCATCATCATCATCATCATCATCATCATCATCATCATCAAGCAGCCATGGGCTACGGAGGTCCAACCAGACCGTGTAATTTAGTTCTCCAAGCACGTCTATCCTGAGCTACATCTACTGCATCTGGCCACTGCACACCAATTCTAACAAGGTCCTGTTTGACATTGTCTGCCCACCGCATCCTAGGTCTCCCCTTCTTTCTGAGGCCTTTAGGCACACTGTTCATAACCCTATTCGCCAATCTATAATTATTCATACGGGCAACATGGCCAAACCAACGGAGTCTCTCTCTGCACAATATGCTGCTTAAAAGAGGTTGCAAACTCCTTTGCCTAACCTCATCATTAGTTACAAAGTTGAACCATCTAATGCCCAAGATACTGCGTAAGCATCTGGAATCAAAAGCATCTAGTTTCCTGTTATCTTGTTTACAAAGTGTCCACGTTTCACTACCATAACTAACCCTAGAAAGAACCAAACTATTATACAGTCTAATTTTAGTCTTTAGGTGTATACTCCTATTTCTTCCACACTCTCCATAGATTCTTAAAAGTCCCGGCAGCAATCCCTATTCATCTGTTAATCTCATGCCGCACATCACCAGTATCTGTTACATATCTCCCAAGATAATTAAACTGTGACACCTGCTCAAGACTACAACCATTCAGATTAACTGAATAACAGCCTGCCTGACCAATTTTCATCACTTTAGTTTTCTCTCTGTTTATAACCAAACCTACTCTACTACCAGTCTCATCAACAGCTCGAATGAAAGAGTTCATCTCATCAACATCATTTGCCAAAAGGGCTAAATCATCAGCATAATCTAAATCAGAAATTGTCGTATCTCCAGCCCATTTGAGGCCAAAATCTCTCCCTTGAAGTGAATTTCGCATAACATAATCAATAACCAAGCTAAAGAGAAAAGGAGACAAAATGCACCCTTGTCGAACACCACAAGTAATGCTAAACCAATTGCTACAAGCCTTACCAACTCTCACACACGACTCAGTGTTATTATAGAGAGCTTTCATTATGTTGCTGTATAAACTGTGCTGTATTAACTAAAACGAACCGCATTGCACGCATATTCCGTGCAGGGAGTCGCAGCACAAAGCGACCGAGCTTCATTAGTCC